>JAKOGI010002311.1:22500-122062 GCA_029747015.1 Carnegiea gigantea
TATAATTATTATATCTATATATATATAGATATATATCTTCTATATATATATATATATATATATCGTCGGGAGTAGGTATATATATAGATATATCTTGTGCATTGTGATATACGAGGTTTGTTTATATATGTATCCCGATGTATGTATGTACGTATACATACGTACAGACATACATGAGTATACATATCACATATATATACGCATATATATATATATATATCGATATATATATATATAATATATGATATATATAAGTATATATATATAGGATATATATATATGTCGTACAATACATGCATTCGTAAATATATATACATGTCTATATATAGATATATATATATATATATCTATATATAGATATAATAAGTATATATAATAGATATATCATATATATATGTCTCTGTGGCGTGTGTGTCTATATATGTATATGTGTATATATATAAGGTCCATATATATATTAGTTATATATATTATATATATATATATAATATATATATATGTTTATATTTATTCACACCTATATATATATATATATATATATATATATGTCGACAAAGTGAGTCAAGGATCCATCTTAATCCCACCTAAACAACCTAGCCGATCATAGGTAGAGAAAATACCATCGACATTCGATAGTCATTTTTCAACTGATGGTATACTTTAATTCCTATAACCAAACTTTGATGTTTTTGCTACATAAAAACTCACAAAATCAATGATCAACTCTCTAATTAGGCTCACAAATGGGATGAAAGAAAAGACAAGAGGTAGCCAAAATAGCTTATTTTCTTCTAATTCTCTCAGCTCAAATAATTTTGTCTACCACAATCTGTCTCTCTAATTACTGATAATGAACGGAAGAGAAGTGTAAAAAAAAAAAATGAAGAATGGGATGGATGATTGATGATGAATTGATTCCCCATGCCTCTTTATTTATAGTGGAATTTGCTCCTCTTCCTTCTCAACTTTTCATGCAAATCTGCTAATTTTATTTCCAAAATAGTAGCTGAATATCATCCACCTCTTCTAATTGGATCAAGTTTAATATGTTAAATCAACGGCTGATTGTACTAGGGCAACTAAAATCATGTTGAGCCACTAGAATCATGAAGGGAGAGGCGAAAATGTGAGGCTGGGTATGCTACGTGATAAGACTGCCATATCATACTTCAAATTTTGAGTTTATGCTTGAATTCTTCTTTTTCTCACTTCATACCTCCAAAGACAAAATATACATTATTTTTACTTCAAATACGACTCAAAGACTCAAAACAAGTACAAAATAGAGAAAAAAAATTATTCATAAAAATATGAGTTATCAAATCCCCCACACCAAATTTTCCCTTGTCCTCGAGCAAAGAATGCATATATTCAATCCATCAAGTAAAACAAAATTTAAGGAAGACAATTAGGGAATCCAACTACGTGTATCTGCTGAATTATAGAGATCAACTCACTACTAACCAGCAAACCTATTATCAAACATTTTCAATTTTAACCAAGTTAATAGGTGAAGACTAAAGGAAATTAAGTAGTGAATGTCAAACATGTAGCAAACCGTAAGTACAAGACTTCACCCCACATAGAAATCACAAGAGTACCTTTGAAATGAAGTCCCCAATGCCAAACCAATTTATTAGTTTTTTTTTTTTTTTTAAAAGCTCACTTGATTTCATGTGTTTCTTGTTCTAGATGTATAAAGATATGGATAAAGATGACACCTATAGAAACAGTTAGTATATATTTAGGCAATTAAAGATATGAATAAAAATAGAACTTAAGTATTGGTACCGAAATCAAAACTTAATTTGATTCAATTTATTTCTCAATCAACATTTTAGAAAGGCAAATGGGGAGCTCAATAATTATTTTATACTCGTTACGTTATTGAAAATGGGGTTCCTCTTATACTCAAAAACATCTACAGTTTAACAAGAACATAACAAAAATTTTGGTCATTAACTAGTTGAAACTAAAAATATTCTCAAATTGGCACAGGTCACATGAATCACATCAACATAACCAAGAGTTGAACATATATAATCAACTTTCTAATATATTCCCAACATCAAGTACACAAAGAATTTTCAATTTTCCTTAAAGAAATTTTTATTTGCCCCCCTTTCCTCCCACACCTAAACCTTACATTGTCCACAATGTAGAAAATAATTATAAAGAGAGAGATGGAAAAAGAACAATACAACCTACTAGCATAAGGAAAACACTTGTAATTACACCTAAGGAGCCATCTTCAAATAAGCCTTTAAAACCGTCACTAACCACAAAAATCAAAACCAAGCCAAGTACCACATCTAGGACATAAATGGACCTTGAAAAAAATGGAAATAAATAAAATACAATACAATAGAGCAACTCAAATTTACCTAAAAAGATTGGATCTCCTCCCAGTAAGTGCTAAGTTTAATGTCTTCAGTCAGACAAGGTTCTATCCATTAATCATAGTAGACTGGGTCTACTAGATTGATGAATTCAATCAAACCAAGCTCAATTTCGTTAATCATAATGGGTTTCAAATGTTGACCATTGACAGTAAGAATACGACCATCCAGGTGGTCCAAAATTTTGATCGCCGTAGAAAGAAACAATTGTTGGACTACAAAAGGACCATCTCATCTAGATGTCAACTTGTCAAGAAATAGCTTGAGCTTAGAATTAAAAAGCCAAACCTTCTGATAAGGTTTAAAAGATTTTCTAGAAATCTTCTTGTCATGAAAAGCTTTGGTTTTTGATTTATAAATCTTTGCATTTTCATAGGCTTTGTTACGCAATTCATGCAATTCATTTAGTTGAAGCCTACGATTAGAACTCGCTCGTTTCATATCAAAATTAAAAGCTTTATTAGCCCAAAAAGCTTGGTGTTTTGACTCAACTGGCAAGTGACAGGGTTTACCGAAAAGAAGACATCCCTATAGAGGCCTTATAAGGAGTACGGTAGGCCCACAAAGCATCATTCAATGTTTCCATCTCAAAGACCAGTCTTTTCTATTGGTTTGAACCATTTTCTTAAGTATAGACTTAATCTCATGATTAAACACCTCAACTTAACCGCTAGTCTGAGGGTGATACAAAGTAGCTATTTTATGAGTCACAAAATATTTTCTAAGCAAACCTTAAAAGATCTATAACAAAAATGACCACCTGCATCACTATTAAGAGCTATAAGGGTCCCATATCGACAGAAGATATATTCTTTCACAAACTTAACCACAACCTTATGGTCATTGATTCTAGTAGCTAGAGCCTTTACCCACTTTGACACATAATTGACAGTAACAAGTATGTAGATAAAGCCAAAAGATAGGGGAAAGGGACCCATGAAATCAATGCCCCACACATCAAATATCTCAACAATGAGAATAGGAAAAAAGGGCATCATATCACAATGGGACAGGGCACCCGTGCGCTGATAGCATTCACAAGCAAGAGAGAAATGGTGAGCATCTCTAAACAGAGTGGGTGTAACACCCCTAAGATATAACGTCTGATTAATCTAACTTAATCACTTATTTACTTATGGATTGCAGCAGAAGTTTATCGACTGGAGGCATTACGCCATTCTGTGATAGAACAAGGATACCTGAAACTACTCTAGCACTATGTTACCCTCTTAATCACCTGATTTACTAAATTTTGAAAACAAAACAAACATCTGTCAACTTGTGTAGTGCATAATACATGTGATAAATTAACGTACCAATACCAAGCATTGTCAACCCAAAGTTCAAAAGACTCCAGGGTGCTAGCCTATGAATCACTGTGAGCGCTTAGCTAGCTAATGTTCAGCAAAAACTACAACTCTCGCTCATTTGTTGCTACCTTCTGGCTTGCGGGAGGATGACTGTTTATTGATCCCTTACCTAAAACAGAAAACATAAAAACATTCGAATAATGAACTGAAGCTCAGCACGCACATCCCAATGCGGTAAAATAAGTTTTGTATTCAATTAGTTAGGCGCCCATATTTTAAAACATTTTATTTTGCAAGCAGGAGAGGGAGAATGTCTAAGTAAAGTTGATTTACCGGTTATTATCTAAAAGTGGACCCCTATTGACGTCTACAACGATCTTGAAATAGGTACACACCTCCAAGGCCGATCAAAAAGCATAAGTTACAACCACACGGGTAAATTGAAGGGTATAAGCCCTAATGATTGATAATTGATGGGGCCACTTGTTTAGGTGACAAAACATTGCAAAAATGATTCATTATGTGAATATTATATTATTTTTGCATAGTTTGAGAAACATGTGAATATTCGAAGAGTACAGGCAATGTACGTACCTGATCATTAAAAGTCTCTCTCCGTTTTAGTGAAAATAGTTTGTTAGCAGCTTGATGCGACAGAGATGGCGTCACTCCTGCTTCAAATATGTAATTTTGTGATTAGTGCGAGATGAAGAAAGTTTATTAAATTTTCTATCTGATCGAATAATTTAAATTCCCTCGACCTCGCTTTAATTTATTCATATAATGATTATTATTAACTTAATTTGATTCTAATTTATTTTTATTTTTGTTCCACTTTTTAATATTGATAACGCTCGTTTAATAAATGTCATGAGGGCATGACGGTGTGACTCGCCTTAGGTTTATTAATATCGATGTCACCGTCATCAGCATTTGAATTATTATTATCATTATAAGCTTGTTAATATCATCATTTTATATCACTTATTAGTACAATCGTCAATAGTATTACTATTATTATTGTCATTGTTGTCGTTAGTATTATTAGAATTGTGGTTACTTGCATTAGGATTCTTATTATCTTAATCATTATTGGCTTTCTAAGGACATGTATTGGCTATTGTCATGATTTGGATAAGTTATTCGCAACTCGACCTCGTGATGTCATGGGCTTGATTTCGGGTCCATATTGAGAGACATTCACTTCGTTTCCTTTTGTGCTAGCTCCAAATAGGCGGTTAGCATTTAGCTCATCCACTATCATTAGGCTCATTGACTAATTTAAGAACGTAACTTAAATCTTGTCAGAACTTACATCACACCACAATTATCCCCAAGTTTGCATACTTATCTCATCGAAGATCCCAATTTCAGTTTCCAAATCCTCTTAAGTGTTACTCGTTAAGTTAATTCTCACAATTATGTTAAGAAATATCGCTGAATTAGTCTCAAACAGTACACTTTTTCCTTCATTCTCTTCTTTACCCTTCTCACTTGCAAATCAAGCTCACGACATACATTGACACAATAATATCATACACATATTTATCCTGTTATTTTCATTCAATATTCACCATAATTCATCTGAAAATCATTAACTCAATACAACTAAGTTTGGGTTCCCATTCAACCATCCAAACTCCAAACCACCAAATTCATGGCAATAACACACTTATCCATACTCATGTATCCGTTTATTCTCCTTCAGATATTCATTAGAATTACTCTAAACATCCTTAAATCAACATAATAAGCCTAATTTTCATCCAACTCACAAACCCTAATAACCAACTCATAACCATAACATACACATCCAATATACATAAATTTAACACAAAATTCTCATTAATTTCATTCAAGTATCCATTATAATTCACTTAAAACCACTAAATCAACCATAAGCAAGCTTGTACCTTTTATTCAAATCCGAAGCCCTAAAACTCTCATATCCATGGCAATGTTAACAATACATCCAAACAAGGGTATCTTACTAATTTTCTTCTAAACACTTAGTAAAATCAACTTAATCACCATTGAATCAATATAACTAACTAATATTCATCTTCAACCTCCAACCCACACACACCATGTTTACCTCCAACCTTAAGCACTCTAACACAATCAAAACATTAAATAAGACTAAAGAAATTACAAATTAATACTCCCCAAAACTAGATACATCATCATCTACAAAAATACAATCACAAAACAATCAAAAACCAAATTAGGAGAGGTTAGGTTTTTCACCTTATCACACCAAATTAGAGTAAGAACAATGAGAGGGGGATGGTGGTGCCGGTGGATGGTGGCCAGCAGAGGGGTGCCTAGTGGCGGTGTGTGCCTGGTCGGCGTTCTGGTCGCGCACGGTGAGCAAAGGGGATTGTTTGGGGCTGGGAAACAAAGATGGGAGGTCTCTTTGGGGCTGGGAAGACAGGGGGGTCGTGATATTTAGGGGGTTGTATGTTTGTTTTGTTCTTTTTTTTGATTTTATTTGTTTTATTTGTTTTGGTTTTAATTCTCCTTTCTTTTTCTTTTTCTACCCTTTTATTTTTGGACACCCAGTCCATCTAGACTTTTCTCTTGTTAATTCTAACCGTCTTACATTATTTCATGTTATTGTATTTTATTTTCCATTCATTACATATATATATATATATATATATATATATATATATATATATATATATATATATATATATCTATATATTGGGTTATATCTTTGGGCCTTAAAATTAATGAATTAGCTCATCATTTTGAATTATTACTCCTTGCACTCTTTTTTTCATTCATGTATATAACTTAACTTATTAGTATTGTATTGTTGCTTTGTTTATTTATATACATTTTATTATTATATATGTATATATACTTTTCCTAAAATTGTCCATTTAATAATTAGGCTAATTTTTATTTAGTCATCACTCAAATCTTTATTAATATTCGAATGGATTATTTGGGAGTATAATGAAATTTATTTTGAGACCCCTCTGTCGTTTCAACCTGCACTTGTATAAATAAACATGCAGATGTAAAGTACTAAAATGAAATGCGGTGCCTAACTTGATTAATTTGTGATTAATATAATGTAAGGTAATTAGCATGATTTGAGGTTTGAGCCGTTACAGCCTTCCCCCCTTAAAATAAGCTTTGTCCTCGAAACTTGCAGATTTAAAAGGGACCTTGACTATACCTCAAATAGGTTTAGGTATTTGCTTCTCATGTCTTCCTCAGTCTTCCATGTACCCTCAGGTGAAGTATGGTTGGCCCACAGGACCTTA
The DNA here is from genome assembly GCA_029747015.1 of Carnegiea gigantea. NCBI lineage: Eukaryota > Viridiplantae > Streptophyta > Magnoliopsida > Caryophyllales > Cactaceae > Carnegiea > Carnegiea gigantea. The sequence continues at coordinate 29,488 of JAKOGI010002311.1, forward strand.
ACCAGAGAAATGCTTTTGTTTCGGAGTTGTTCAACTCTGTAGTCTAGTATTTGTACAAGACGCTCTTCGTATGCTAGATTTTTAGCGACCTCTACACGCTCGACTATGTTGGCATGATTTGGATCGAAAACATACTTTCTGAGCTATGAAATGTGAAAAAAATTATGCACATGCTCAAGTTTTGCTGACAAGTCTGACCTATAAGCCACAAGGTTTAATTGCTCAATAATTTTATAAGGTCCGATACATCTAGGGCTCAGTTTGCCCTTGATATTGGATCTTCTTACTTCTTTAATTGGAGACACCCTTAGAAACACTTTATCCCCCACTTGAAACTCTAATGGTCTTCTCCTTTTATTTGGAAAGCTTTTTTGTCGACTCTAAGCCATTTTGATATGTTCTTAAATCTTCCTTATCATTTTAGTGGTCTTTTCAATCAACTAAGGCCCTATGGTTAATATTTTATCGAGCTCACTCCAACATAGTGGTGCTCTGTACTTCTTCCCATACTGTGCTTCAAAATGGGCCATCTTAATGGTGGATTGATAGCTATTATTATAGGAGAATTCCACCAATGGTAAATGATCTTCCCACTTTCCCTGAAAGTCAAGCACACATGCCCTAAGCATATCCTACAGGATTTGATTCACTCTCTCAGTTTGTCCATAAGTCTCACGGTGATATGAACTACTAAAATTTAACTTGGTCCCAAAAGCTTTTCGGTAGAGCTTGCCAAAATCAAGCTTGAAACCTTTGGTCTCTATAAGGCACTATGTCCTTTGGTATGCCGTATAGGCGAACTATTTCTTTGACATACAACTATGCTAGTCTTTTCCATCTCAAGTATCATGAATTAGTATAAATTGAGCAGATTTGGTGAGTCTATCCACAATAACCCAAATAGCATTCTTCCTTGAAGTAGAAAGGGCCAATCCCATAATAAAATCCATTTGAGCTGAATCCCACTTCCAAGTAGGAATCTCTAAAAGCCTCAATTCACCTACAAGACGCTGATGTTTAGCTTTCATCCTTTGACACATCAGACATTTATCGACATATTCTGCAATCTCTCTCTTAATGTTATCCCACCAGAAGAATTGCCTCAAATCCCTATACATTTTTGTTCGTCCTAGGTGCACTAAGTAACGAGTATTATGGGCTTCCTCCAAGATCTTTCCCTTCAACTCCTCTTCATTGGGTACACATAGTCTATTTTGAAACCTCAAGCTTACATCCTCATGTATTATGAACTCAAATGATTTCCCCTATGCAATATTAAATCTAAGCTTCTCTAGGTTGGCATCATTTTTTTGACTTGCCTTAATTTCCTCTATTATGGAAGTGTTACACCTCTAATGGTGACAACATCCCATCTATGCACCCTGGCAATACAAATTCGATACCCATGTATTCAAAGTTCCTTAAAATGTCAGGTTGGGTATTTATCATTGTGTTTGAACCATGTTGGGTCTTCCTCCTAAGTACATCTGCTACCACATTTGCCTTTACAGGATGATATTAAATTTGCAAATCATAATCCTTAAGTAATTCCAATCATCACTGTTTCCCTAAGTTGATCTCTTTCTAAGTAAAGATGTACTTTAGGTTCTGGTGGTCGGTGTAAACCTTGCATGGCACCCCATATAGGCAGTGTGGCCAGATTTTTAAGGTAAAAATTACCGCAGCTAACTTGAAGTCATGAGTTGGGTAGCTCTTTTCATAAGGTTTGAGTTGCCTAGAGGCATAGGCTATTACCTCATCGTCTTGTATCAATACACAATCTAACTCATTCTTAGAAGCATCACTGTAAATAGTCTACTCTTTTCCTTCTGCCGGTAGGGTAAGAATAAGCAATGTTGTTAAGCGTCTCTTTAGTTCTTGAATTGCCTATTCACACTTGTTTAACCACTCGAACTTAGTAGTTTTCTTTAACAGGATGGTCAGTGGAGATGTTATTTTTGAGAAATCTTTCATGAATCTCCTATAGTATCCTGCTAAACACACAAAACTCCTTACTTCTGTCACATTGGTGGGCCTGGAGCATTTAGTGATTGCCTTTATCTTCTGAGGGTCAACTTTGATTCCTTCCTTAGAAACTACGAGTAACACCCCCGGCCCCTAGGCTAGAAGCGTTACGCATTCCTAACTTCTTACTTAATTCCTGGGACGAAACGGACAGAGTTCCCCCTGAAAACTGACCACTTCCAGGCTAAAAGCCTTACATTAAGTCCCTGTAAATCAACGGAAGCGTAAACATTTAAAACATAACTCAACGGCCACACGCCGGAGTTCATAACTCAACGAACCACTTGCTTGGAGTACACCAACTCGATTGACTCATGAATAAAGAAGAAATGGAAGATACAACTCAACGGTTAACAAAACCGGAGAATTAAGATTTACATCCCAAAACATAGCTAAATTAAACCAAGAAGACATCTAACTAACTTGATGGTTGGCTCAGACGGTCATACAGAGCGACCTTTTATACCATATGCATTACATGAACTAGAATAATTATTTACAGACCTTTATAAACTAAGAGTACATTACATGACTTTATTAAACACGTAAGATCCCTTCAAATGAGCACATACGACGCCTTGTAAGCAACAATAGGTTCCTTCTGGACTTATCTGACTCAACTTCTTCCCGTCAGAAGGAAAACCTAGGGAAAAGGGGAAAGGGTAGTGGGATGAGCAACTACACGCTCAGTGAGTGTCCCCCAACCCCCCTTAAAAGCAAAACCGTTGCAGGCAATACTATCTTTACTAGTCACATATCACGTTTCCATACTTTACTATCATAATAGATATTCATAGAACCTTTATGGAAGGATCACTAAACATAAACTTCACTTCGACCACTCAGTCATATTTCTAGGTTCCTCAATGACGGAATTCTTTACTAGCAAGCAGTTAGGCACGTGAGTAAGCATCGAAGGCTAAGTATAAGGATCTTTTCTTTTCATAAAATAACTTCCTAACACTCCATTTAAATTACACATGAACCCTCAATCATATAATGTGTATTTAAGGTTATCCTTTTTCATATTCACACTTTTCTTGATATTTCATTCATATAATATACAGATCACACACATAAACACATATCAAGCATTTAAGTACCTTTAAACATCATATTAAGCCATATGACACCCTCGCATGCTATTCGCATATCAACGTTCATTCTTTTAGGAAGAAACGCCTTCATTCATAGAATTTTTAACGTGCTATAACTTTCTTTCTCATCTCATACACTTTAAATCAGACAGGTTTGAAATGGATAAGGATGATGCCACATAAGATTAGAATCCCGTTCAACCATATTTAAGAATCATTCATAATGCATCCATTGAAAACTTTTCTTTAATACATAGGCTAAGAATCCACATTCAAACATGTTTGAAGATCATTTCATAACTCATTCATTGAAAGCTTTCTTTCTTTCGTTGAAAACGTTTTCTTAGTCTTCAAAGGAAGTTCCATTTCTTTTGGTCGCGTAGCGACCCTTATAAGCTTTCCATACATCATTCCATATAGCCTTTTGGGCTCATAAAAAGAACTTCCTTTCCTTTTTAATCGTTTAAAAATGGCAAAGAGCCAATTGCTTTTCTTAACTTAGTACCAAAGTACTTCTGGCATAAGATCATTACAGGGTGCTGTTTGGGTGAGAACTATTCTCGACCCAATAGTGAGACCTAACGCTCACGTTTAAGCTCTTACTCTCGAGAAGGCTACATATAACATATCGGACCATTACATTAGCCCTTGTCAGGGCCTCTAGGGTTTATCCGGACTTATCCCCTAGGTTAACATTACATCATATCATATTGTCCGCAGCACATTATCTTAGCCACTTAAAGCGTATCGGCCATAACGGCTAGTAATTTTGTTGTATTTTTTGGTAAAATCATTTGTCATGCAACTCACGCCTTTGTAAAACTCTTTAGAATTCCCCCGTTCAAGCAGGTTCACTCCCAAAACTGTATTCGTTTACTTTAAAATATGCCATCATGCACTAATATTTGTGGCTACTATTATTTCAAAACATGAAATCCTTCTTTGAAAATCTCACCCTTATGCACATAATGCAACTTGAGCAAATAGAAGGGAAAGAGGTTCACATATATCACATTCAAACACTTCATAATTAATTCATCACATCGAGCCACACATGGCCTCGCAATCCACACGATTGCGGTCATTTCACAACCCAGTCTCCCTCCTCACTTGCACCGTACCACAAGACCTCGAACGCTCATAATTCTTTCCTCAAACCATCCAACTACCAACTCGTTTCATTGATTTATTAATACAACATATTATCATACTAATTTATGAAAAGGTAAGATTTAGGTACTTACCTGGGCAAGCAGCACCACTTGGCGGTGCGTTACAGCAAGCATACGTACGCATATATATACCATCACGTACACATATAAAACTATAGAACTTTACTTGGGAATTCATACATGATAAGGCTCCAAGCATTTATAAATTTACTTCAGAGTTAGTAGGCCTTTATGGGATAGTTAAGCATATAGGCGATCATAGACTGATTAAACATTTATATACATAAACTTTAAACACGTACGATGCACTTCGAAGTTCATATACGATCATGGAACGACCAAACATTCATAAATGTTGGCTTTAAAAACATACGACACACTTTGAAGTCCACACAATCATGGAACGACCAAACATTCATAAACGTTGGTTTCGAAGTTACAAAACAAGTCCAATTGAACTATTTCATCATAATACGATTCTAAACGTTCACTATCTACATCGAAATTACTATTCGAATCGAAATAAACCACTTAAACATAATACGACTTTAGGCATTCAATTATTATGTCTAATTTACTACTCAGGTATAGACTAGCTAAATACACAACTATCGATTCCAACCATACTCATCTCTTTTCGAAGCTATTAATCAAGTATGAATCATTTAAGTGTACTTATGTCGATTCAAAGCATTCATAATTCATTTTGTGCTAAACTTTTAGGCATGAACTAGCTAAATTCACTTGAATCGATTCTAAACACGTTAAACTAAATTCGTTTATAATCCTTTTCATGCATCAACTAATTAATTGAATCGATGCTAAACATGCTAAATTAACTTCGAATTAATAACTGAGGCATGATTAACTAAATTGGTTCGATTCGAAGCTAAAGGTATTTAATTCATTTCGATGTAAAATCTCAAACATTCAATGGTCACAGGCATTCGAATTAACGCTAAAGGCATGTAATTCACTTCGAATTATAAATTCAGGCTTTCGATAGCTACATACATTCGAATTAACGCTAAACATGCATAATTCACTTCGAATTATAAACTTAGGCATTCAATGGTTACATATATTCGAATTAACGCCAAACATGTATAATTAACTTCGAATTATAAACCTCAGGCAGCACATTCTAAATTAGGCTATGCTAGTCTAACATGCAACATCGATTCCGCTAAAACGTTTGTGAAATTAGTACTAATTTAGGAGGCGAGGAACACCCACCTGAGCTCCAAGCTAAAGATTTGTTCGAAGGCTGCTGGGCTTAGCTTTGAGTGCTGAAAAACTCGATTCCCTGGACCTTCTCACTGAAGTACAAACCAACCCACTCAACGCCTGATCCACGCATGCACAGACCCAATTCGTCCCAAATCCGGACCTAGGTTTCTACCCATTTCAAGTCCGGTTCTACTGCTGTTCGCGTCGTTCTAGTGGTCACCGGAACCACCCTCAACGTCGTCGGTCGCGGTGGCGGTGGTGGTGCATCTGGGTTTCAAACCCTAACCGTCAGCCTCACTCGATCTCTCTCTGTCTCTACCGGAGACAAACGGCCGCCATCCGCACCCCTTCCGGCGCCTCGTCGTCGCCGCTGCCGCCGTGGTTGCGCCAGTCGATCCCATTTCCTTCTCTCTCACTCAATCTCTCCTCCTCTCGCCGTGGTGGTCACCGGCTGGTGGAGGAGGCGTGGTGCTAACGAACACACCGGAACGGCATCGCCGTCGCGGCCACCGCCCCTCCTCCCTCTCTCTCCTCTTCTTTCTCTCTCTTCTATGGTGGTGGTCGGGGAGGGTTCACCGGGAAAACCAAAAAGAAAACCCCCCCTTTCGTGCTTGTACCTCCGAAATAAAGGGGGCCTTTGGTCCTTTATTCTTTTTTTTTTTTTGGCGAATGACTCAATCAACTTAAATCGCTAGCCCAACCTCAAATATCTCGTTCTAAACTCAAATCGATACATAACCCTCCATCAATTATTCGAACCCAAATACACCGAAGGTCGATTTAATAAACCTCGAAACTAATTCTAAGGTTGAAAACCTAATCGTTTTCAGGAAACGACTAAATAAATCGAATAACGACTAAACTAAACTATCGATATAATTTAAAGGCATAAATGGCACGAATTGACTTTGAAATCAATAATAGCAATAATAATCTCGTCTTTAATGAAATTATAGTTCTCAAAAGCACATTGATAATAATTTAACTTATACAGTTACTAAAACTATGAATTTAGATGTAAAAAGGAAATTTAACGTGGAACGAAAACGCGAGGTCTTACACTACGTGTCCCAAAAATGGCACTTCAGTCAACCAAAACTTACACTTTTTTAGCTTAGCATATGACTGATGTTTCCTTAAGGCTTGTAATACAGTCCTCAAATGCTTGGCATGCTCCTCCTTGTCTTTGCAATATATTAGAATGCCATCTATGAAAACTATCACAAATTTGTCCAAATAGGTTGGAAAATTCTATTTATAAGATCCATAAATGCTTTAGGGGCATTAGTAAGCCTAAAATGCATCACTGTAAACTCATAATGACCATATCTAGTCCTGAAAGTTGTTTTGGGAATGTCTTCTCGCTTAATCTTGAGCTGATCGTAACCCAACCTCATATCAACCTTTGAAAACACCCCAATTCCTTGTAATTGATCATACAGATCATCTATCTGGGGCAAAGGATACTTGTTCTTAATGTAATCTTGTTTAGGTCCCTATAGTCTATACACAACCTTAAGGTTCTATCAATTTTCTTCTCAAAAAAAACTAGGACTCCCTAAGGTGATGCGCTGGGCCTAATAAACTTGTAGTAATTAATCTAGCTAGGTTTTTAATTCTTTGAACTCTATTGGGGCCATCCTATATGAAGCTTTTAAAATAGGTTGTGCACTAGGAATTAACTCAATTTCAAAATCAATGTCTCTTTGGAGAGGTAACCTATGCAACTTATCAGGGAAAATATTAGGAAATTCACAAACCACGGGAATATCTTCCATTTTCATCTCCTCCTCTGTAACTTCAGTAGCATAGCATAAATATCCTGTACATCCTTGCCTTAACAGCTTACTACCTTCATAATTAAAATTATAGAATACTCTTTCCGAAGTCTTTCCCCGTAGAAGCATACTTCTCGACCCTCTTAGGCCTGTAGAGTGACCTTAAGATCTCTTCAATCCATGTTTGCCCCATGTGTAGTCAACTAGTCCATCCCTAAGATTATGTCGAATTCTGACATATCGTATTAGATCAAATTTCCAGGGAATGCAGTAATCGCAATAGGAACTTGTTTGTAAAGAATAGGGCATTCTATTACTTGCCCATTCAGCAACTAGTTCTATAGTTAGCCCACTCGTTATCTTTTTTCAGATTTAATTACAATGCAGCTCAGGTGGATATAAATGAATAAGTAGCACCCGAATCAAACAAAACACAAATTGGTTTTGAATTTTCAAAAAAAAAAAAATATTCGAGTGACAACCATACAAGAAACTGTAGCTTCTTTTTTGCTCATTACACCTCATCCTGCCGCTGCAGGTTTGGTGGGCAGGGTCCCCAGACGTGGTGCCGAAATTACAACTCCTTTTTCTATAACCTTCTGTCTCCTAGGGCAAGTGGCAATCGAATGATCGGGGCTTCCACACCACATGTATTTATTAGTGCCTACACGACACTCAGCTGTAGCGTGGTTCGTTCGACCACACTTGGCGTAAAGTTCTCTTGAAGTCGCTGCACGACTCTTAGGAGAGACAGCAGCAGGTTTCTTCTGAACTACGCTCTCGATTGAGGTGCTAGGATCATCCTACTTCCTCTTCTGATTTCCTAGGTTCAAGGCCCTCAGTTCACTTTTCGCTTGCCCCACCTCAGCAGCTCTTTCGTAAAACTATTGATAGGTTTGGATTGGCTGACCAGCCAACTGATTATGAATGTAAAAAGCTAAACATTCCTTAAACCCATTTTCAGCCTTTCAGATGCCACAAAGTTTAGAGCGAATCTTGATAACTCAGGGAACTTACTAGCATATTGCCTTGCCATCATATTACCATTCATTTTTAACTCCATGAATTCCTTCTTAAACTATGGTTCGATAAAACTTAGCCCTAAGCTCCTCAAGTAACTTAGCTCAAGTAAGCTCAGGTCCTTATAACTTATCCTTTATAGTGCTCCTCCAAATATTTACTTCCCCATCTAGGTAAAAGGTCCTTATCTTCATCCTCTTCTCATCGGGTACCTCAACCACATCAAATATTTTCCCCATTTCCCTAATCCAATCTCCCAATTCTACAGGGTCAGGCTTCCTGATGTAAATTTTAGGGTTGTGTTGGGCTACCCTATCAGCTAGTTTATCAAAATTTAGGGGGTTTTCTAGAGGTATATGGGGTGACGGAGGAATCCTTTTCATCAACTTAGCTATCAAATTTTTCCCAATTGTCTGGACATTTCACATCACTAGACACCTCCAAAGTTACCGTTAGGCCTCCACTAGGGTTTTGTTAGGAGTTCTCGTTTGCTTGGTTACCTGAACCCTAAGATTTACCTTCATTGCTATTCAGATTATTGTTTACAGACTCCAACATACTGAATCACATAAATGGAGTTTATTGTCTAAATTTGCATGACATCATAATAAAGTAATAATCATTCAAATCAAAGCATAATTTAACTCGAACATTACTTTCATTGCATATACATATATATAAGGTTGCCCTGCTAACTTAAGTCATCTGCCTAGTCAAATTCACCCTAAACTCAAGAAGAAAAGGTAGACCACATCACAGCACCTGATTAGGTTAGCCTGCCTATATACATCATATACACATGCAATACGCAAAACGAGTATCGCCACACACCTGCTGTACGACACATACTAGCAAAATTGAAAGCCTAAAATAGGAAAAAGAGTAGGGTCGAGCAGGGTTAACCCTAACGATCCTGAGATGGATCATAATCAGGGTCGGAGGAATCGTCATCCTCCCCGCTCGTGTCACCGGCAGCATCAATCATCTCTATGTCTGCATCCCCATAACCTAACTTTCAAATGTCCTATTGCTTACAGTGATTGGCTAACCCGGCTTTGACACCATAGTTGTAACGCCCCCATGATATAATGTCTTGTTAATCTAACTTAATCACTTATTTACTTATGGATTGCAGCGAAAGTCTATTGACTGGAGGTATCATCGCCGTTCCGTGATAGAACAAGGCTACTTAAAACTACTGTAACACTATGTTGCCTTCGTAATCACCTGATTTACTAAATTTTGGAAACAAACAAATATCTGTCAACTTGTGCAGTGCATAATACATGTGATAACTTAACGCACCAATACCAAGCATTGTTAACCCAAAGTTCAAAAGAATAAACAATAAGAAAATCTCCAAGGTGCTAGCCTATAAATCACTATAAGCACTTGGCGAGTTAACGTTCAGTAAAACCTGCAACTGTCGCTCATTTCTTGCTACCTTCTGGCTTACAGGAGGAGGACTATTCATTGATCCCTCACCTAAAACAGAAAATATAAAAACATTCGTATAGTGAACCGAAGCTGAGCACACATCCCTATACTGTAAAATAAGTTTTGTATGCCCGCACTTCAAAACATTTTGTTTTGCAAACAGGAGAGGGAGAATGTGTAAGTAAAGTTGATTTGTCGGTTATTATCTGGAAGTGGATCCCTGTTGACGTCTGCAGCGATCTTGAGATAAGTGCACACCTCCCAAACTGATCGGAAAGCCTGAGTTGCAGCCGCGCGGGTGAATTGAAGGGCATAAGCCCTGATGATTGACAATTGATAAGGCCACTTGCTTAGGTGACAAAACATTGTAAAAATAATTCATTATGTGAATATTATATTATTTTTGCATAGTTTGAGAAACATGTAAGTATTCGAAGAGTATAGGCAATATATGTACCTGATCTTTGAAAGCCTCTCTTCCTTTTAGTGAAAATAGTTTGTTAGCAGCTTGAAGCAACATATGTGGCTTCACTCCTGCTTCAAATATGTAATTTTTGCGATTTGCGAGATGAAGAAATTTTATTAAATTTTCTGTCTGATTGAGTAATTTAAATTCCCTCGACCTCGCTTTTAATTATTTGCATAATGATTATTATTAACTTAATTTGATTCTATTTTATTTTTGTTTTCGTTCTTCTTTTTAATATTGTTAATGCTTGTTTAATAAATGTCATGATTGGCATGATGGTGTGACTCACCTTGGGTTTATTAATATTGACATTATCGTCATTACCATTCAAATTATTATTATCATTATAAGCTTGTTAGTATCATTGTTTTGTCTCACTTGTTAGCAGAATCATCAATAGTATTACTATTATTATTGTCATCATTATCGCCGTTATTACTATTAGCGTTAGTATTATTAGAATTGTGGTTACTTTTATTAGGATTATTATTATCTTAGTCATTATTGGCTTTTTAAGGACATGTCATTATTAGCTGTGGCCATGATTTGGATAAGTTATTTGCGACTTGGCCTAGTAATGTCATGTGCTTGATTTCGGGTCTATATCAAGAGACATTCACTTCATTTCCTTTTTGCTAGCTCCAAACAGGTGGTTGGCATTTAGCACATCCACTCTCATTAGACTTATCGATTAATTTAAGAGTGTAACTTAAATCTCGTTAGAACTTAAATCACACCACAATCATCCCCCAAGTGTACATACTTAACTCTTTGAAGTTCCCAATTTCCGTTTCAAAATCCTCTTAAGTGTTACTCGTCAAGTTAATTCTCACATTCACGTCAAGAAATATCACTGAATTAGTCCCAAACAATACACTTTTTCCTCCATTCTCTTCTTTACCCTTCTCACTTGCAAATCAAGCATATGGCATACATGGACACAATAATATCATACACATATTTATCTCATTATTTTCATTCAATATTTACTAAAATTCATTTAGAAATCATTAACTCAACAAAACTAAGTTTGGGTTCCCATTCAACCATCCAAACTCCAAACCACCAAATTCATGGCAATAACACACACTTATCCATACTCATATATCCGTTTATTCTCCTTCAAATATTCATTAGAATTACTCTAAACATCCTTAAATCAACATAATAAGCCTAATTTTCATCCAACTCACAAACCCTAATAACCAACTCGTGACCATAACACACACATCCAATATACATAAATTTAACACAAAATTTTCATTAATGTCATTCAAGTATCCATTATAATTCACTTAAAACCACTAAATCAACCATAAGCAAGCTTATACCTTTTATTCAAATCAGAAGCCCTAAAACTCTCATATCCATGTCAATGTTACCAATACATCCAAATAAGGGTATCTTACCAATTTTCTTCCGAACACTCAGTAAAATCAACTTAATCACCATTGAATCAATATAACAAACTAATATTCATCTTCAACCTCCAACCCACACACACCATGTTTACCCCCAACCTCAAGCACTCTAACAAAATCAAAACATTAAATAAAACTAAAGAAATTACAAATTAATACTCCCCAAAACTAAATACATCATTATCTACAAAAATTCAATGACAAAACAATCAAAAACCCAATTAGGAGAGGTTAGGGTTTTCACCTTCTCACACGAAATTAGAGCAAGAACAATGACGGAGAGATGGTGATGCCGGTGGATAGTGGCCGATGGACGGGCGACTGGTGACGGTGTGTACTTGGCCGGCGTTCAAGCCGTGCATGGTGAGCAGGGGGGATTTTTTGGGGCTGGAAAACAGAGATGGGGGATTTGTTTGGGGCTGGGAAGACATAGGGGTCGTGATATTTTTGGGGGGGGGGTTGTATGTTTGTTTTGTTCTTCTTTTTCATTTTATTTGTTTTGGTTTTAATTCTCTTTTTTTTTTCTTTTTCTACCCTTTTATTTTTGGACACCTTGTTCATCTAGATTTTTTTCATGTTAATGCTAATCATCTTATTTTATTTTATTTTATTTTATTTTATTTTATTTTATTTTGCATTCATTACATATACATATATATATATGGGTTTATATCTTTAGGGTAAAATTGATGAAGTCAATTGCTCATCATTTTGAATTATTTCTCCTTGCACTCTTTTTTCATTCATATATATATATAACTTAACTTATTAGTACTGTATTGTTGCTTTGTTTATTTACATACATTTTATTTATTATATATGTATACATATATTTTTCCTCAAATTATCCATTTAATAATTAGGCTAATTTTTTTTTAGTCATCACTCAAATCTTTATTAATATTTGAATGGATTATTTGGGAGTGTAATGAAATTTATTTTGATGCTACTCTGCCGTTTCAACCTGCAATTGTATAAATAAACTTGCAGATGTAAAGTACTGAATCAAAATGCGGTGTCCAACTTGATTAATTTGTGATTAATATAATGTAAGATAATTAGCATGATTTTAGGCTCGGGACGTTACAGTGGGCTAGAAGAACCAACTTCATAGGACTTTAGCAGCTGTCCTACATCCTCCAAAGTGACCACCACAAGCATAAGAGTGGCAAAAGGCCAACATGTTGTAAATCTCACTCTCAAGGACACATCTACTAGCCACTTAGCCTCGACAATATTTAAAAAGGTATAGATCTTCCCAATAGTAATGTCATACTTGTGAGAAGAACCTATCTTTCTCTTGTTTGGACCAGTGGGGAGGAATCTTACCAGTAGCAAGGTAATTCACAATATGAGCAAACCGAGAGGTATGTGACATAACAGATAATTGCTCATAGGAAAATGGTCAAATAATCTCTCTAAGTCATTAGTATACTCAGTGAAGATCCTACACAAATGGTCTGCAACCAAATTTTTAGAACCCCTCTTGTCTTTAATCTCAAGGTCAAATTCCTGTAGTAACAAAATCCACCTAATGCATCAAGCTTTGGTGTTATTCTTAGCCAATAAATGTCTGAGTACAGCTTGGTCAGTAAATACAATCACTTTTGAACACAGAAGTTATGAACGAAATTTGTCAAGTGCAAAAACTATAGCTAGCAACTCTTTTTCACTGGTAGAGCAATTCTTTTGAGCATCAATTAGAGTTCTACCAGCATAGTAAATGACATGAGAAATTTTATTCACCCTTTGATCCAAAACAACCCCAACAGTGAAATCGGATGCATAGCATATAATCTTAAAAAGCTAAGAGAAATCAGGGGGTTGCACAATATGAGCTGACACCAACAAAGATCGAAGCTTTTCAAAAGCCTCCACAAGAGACTTATCAAACTCAAAAGGAGTATCTTTAGTAAGTGGCCGAGCCACTTTGCTAAAGTCTTTGATAAATCTCCTATAAATTCCAGAATGGGAGAAACTACACAGAGGTACCCTCACTTTACTGTAAACTATTAAGGATCCTCGGTTTTTAAAACTAATTATAAGGTAACTTGTCTTTTAAGGTAACTAGCAGAAATGACCCTCAATATTTTATGTGAGCTATTTTCAAGTCAAGCTACTCTTCTAATTTATAAACTATGCCCACAACTTTTCATATTTGCACATTTTGTCTAAATTCTTAAAAACTTACTTTCTAAAAATTTTATTTTGTGCGTGTGGAATTTCTCATATAAGTAATATTTGGAATCCTCTTCCAACTGGTCTTAGAGCTACGTGACCAGAAATAATTAGGATAATTAAGCTAATTAATGACTAAATAAGCTTATTAACTATGATTAATGCTTGAATTATCACCTGCTTGCCCTGGTCCAAATTATTCATTCATTATTCACTCACCGGAAGGAATTTCTTCAGTAGCACCTCAATTAAACTATATTACTGATATAGTTTTAGAACTAAAAGTAAAATTAGCTAAAACTAAGACTATAGTCAAAGACCTTAAGAAGCAATTATCTGTAACTCACCTTTCTCTAGTTAGCGAAGTTAGGCATAGTGGAAAATCTACGTCAAGTCTTAGTACTCCATTTCAGCATAAATATCCCTTCCAAAACCTCAAAAACAAAAATCCATTTCCTTTGGATGATATAAAAATCAAAAAGAAGTAGAAGAAAAATCAGTTGAAAAATTGTCTGAAAATACTAAAAAAAAGAAGAGGATGAAGTATAAGCAGTATACTCTTGAAGAATTGCAAAACATGTTTGAGAAAGAACAGAATCCAGAAGAATTAAACAAGATCATGGGCGCAATCAGTGATAAACATGATATGTTATCTGATGATAATGAACAGACGAATAACGTCCAATTAGAAGAAGAAATATATCAGCAGATGAATCTGATTAAACTAGAAGATCTTAATGTGTTACCATTAGGAGACATTAGAAGAAAACTGGATAAAAAATATGATAAAATGGTTGTTGACGACGAAATGAATAAGATTGAAGAAGAACTCGACTTAAGTGAAATAGAGACCAGTCTAGTTAATAATGTTGTTCCTAAACCTAAAGAATTTGGTGAACCTTCTAGAAGAAGTACTCTTTTTATAAGACCTAGGTACATTCCAGCAGGATGTATAACTAATTTTTCCTTTCGGTTTATCTTCAGAAAAACCACTACCTTTGAAGCAATTGGCCATACCCGAATTAGCCAAATCGGATATATCCTAAATATCGATGGAGCTCGTAATAGAGAGAAAATATTTGAACATTGGAAAAGAGCCATGGATAGTGTCTTAAACCTAAACACTACATGGATTGCTGTAAACTTTCCAAACTACATTGAACATAGTTTTTCTGGAACTGTAGCTGACTAGTATGATTCACTAAATAAAGACGATAAAAATACATTAAGAATAATGAAAACACTAGTTGCTATACTCAAAAACCTATGTAAGGAAATCAAAATCGAGTTCATCGGAGCTAAACTTGATTTCAAACAAAAAGTAACAGAACGATAAAGAAAAATTAATAACATAGAATAATGGGATATAAGATATCTGAAAAACTATATTACTGAATTTAGTCAATATTATTACAAAATTGGGCATAATGAAACCAATCTGTGTATATTCTATGACAAATTGGCATATCCTGTAAATTTCATAATTAATGAAAAATACATTGCATGGCTTAAAAGAGCAAAAGTCATTGATACACTTGGTTTGAGAATCTTTTGTTTAAGAAAATGGATCAATGATCAATATCTTAATCTCCAAAAGCAAAAGAAAATTAAGAAGCAATTCCTAACTTGCTAGGATTTGCCTTACCAAGGGGGAAAAGAACCTGAAAGGAGAAGAAAAAGAAAATTTTATAAGAAGAAGAGCTTTGGAAAGCGAAGGTGTGAAAAATATAGAAGAATATAACAAACTAAGTCCTAAAAAACGAAGATTTTTTAGGAAAGCGACTTATTGTCTTGCAAGAAAAAGCAACTGTAAAAGTTAGGCATGTGAAGAAGTAGGACATTATGCTAATGAATACGCAAATAGGAAGAATAACAGCTTATTGAAACATTGGATAGCCTAGATTATGTTAAGCTTAGTTAGGATGAGGCATTAGACCTATCCCTAAATAACAACAAAGGAATTATTGAAATTTTATTGGACAATGAATATGAAGAAAGTGATTATGAAAAAACAAGTCATATGATGCAAAGTAGCTCGATTAATCTTGGTGATCTTCAAGGAGAAGAGTTTGTTGTAGACAATGAAAACAAAGAAGTCAAAAGAGATTGGGTCGTTCCCATAATTCAGGCGGACATGATCTATAAAAAATTCATCTTTCAATTAAAAAGCAAATATGTGTTTCAAATGATGAAAGGAGATATAGAGATTAAAGATTGTAAGTATGATATAGGAGAAGCTAATCTCATCAATTGGGAAAACAACTTTAAGCATAACAAAGATAGAAAGTATAGGTATATCCATGTTGAAAGTATCCAAGTTCAAATTATTCCATTACAATATTATGGTAAAGATATTGATCTTTATGCTTTGCTATGTAATATTAGGCATATGAAATTGAATAATCAAATTATCACAAGGATAAAGACCAATTTATGTAATGGATCAGTGGGATTCAATTGCCGACCTGGATATTATGTGAGTCTGAAATATGAATTTGTTAAAAACTTTCTATCTCTTAAGATAAAAACAGTTGGGATGGACATGAAAAGAGGAGGATATCCACTGAGGATATTTTGAAAAATAATCTACAAACCAGATAATACCATAAGATCCAAAGACTAAGGTAACAGTGATAGAAGCATAAAAGTTTGAAAGTTCTACCCCTATGCAAAAGATTCAAAAGATTAAATCCAATCCTCAAGAGATAAAGATTGACATGTCATAAATTTCTAGCTTTGCCAACTTTACTAAAATCAATAAGAAAAATGTGATAAAAATTGATGAGAATAGTAAAATTACCATTAAACCCTAATTATTAAGAAGTATGAGTGCAAGATCAGAATGGAAAGAAAGATCTTCATCAGCTAAAGAAGAGCTTAAAAAAGATGATATAATTAGTATGACAAGTGAAATGAGTTTTGAAGTCACAAGACATAGCGTAGGCTGAAGTATGAGTTTAGATAGAAAGCTCATTAGGTACAAAATAAGAATTATTAGTGAACCAATCTATGAAGATGAATTAGTCAAAAATATGACTATGGAGATACGCTATAAAGCTACCAATACAAATGCTAACAGCATCTACATCCTAATAAAGGTTTGTTTAGAGGGATATAACAAATATGAGTTATGTTCCTCTATATATATAGTGGTTGTTCTGTATGCTTTGGAAAGAGATCGTTATTTCCAGAGTTTACATGGAAAAGAGCCAAAAATCCTTTATAAGTGAAGATAGCTGATAATAGCATTATGAGCTACAATGAAACCGTTGAAGGGTTATCTATAGAATTAGGAGGAATCCAATGCATAATACCAATTCTATGGGCTACTAATCAACCCTCTCTTGATATGATTATTGAAAATACTTTTCAGAGATTATATTCTGCATGCACACAGACCATAAAGTAGATAATATTCACAATTAATGGCTGCTCAGTTCCTATTAAAAAATTGAGTAAGGCTTACACTCATCAAAAAATTAAGTATACACGCAGCCAGCGAGAATGCCTGCACAACGTGAGGTAGCACTGACAATCCCATTACTTGAGTTATCTATTAAGGAGCAAATTGCTAAACAACAAGAAGAATTATGTAAACAAGTCTACTCTAATAATCCTCTAAAATCTTGGGATAAAGATAAAACATTTGCTAAAATCACTTTGTTAAATTCCAATAGTATTATCTGAGTCAATCAAATGGTATATACACCCCAGATATCTAAGAATTTGATAAACAAATCCAAGAACTTCTGGATAAAGGATTGGTCAGAAATAACAAGAGCCCTCACATCAATCCCGCTTTCATGTTAAGAAATCACGCTGAAGAAAAAAGGGAGAAAAGCAAGAATGGCAATTAATTACAGAAAGCTTAACGATAATACTGTCTTTGGTGGTTATTATATTCCTAACAAAACCATCTTTTTTAATAGAATGCAAGGAGCCTCTTAGTTCTCAAAAATGGATTGCAAAAGCGGATACTGGCAAATAAAAATGGATGACAAAAGCATTTATTTAACTGTATTTAGTGCCCCATAAGGACATTATGAACGGATAGTAATGCCATTTTATCTTAAAAATGCACCTCAAATATGCCAAAGAAAATGGATAACATCTTCGAATACCTCAATCACTGTTGTTTAGTTTACATTAATGATATTCTTATTTTTCCAAAATTATGGAACAACACAAAGATGATGTCTTAGCTGTCACCCAAAAATGCATTGATCATATTATTATACTTGGTAAAAATAAGTGCATTTATGCTGAACAAGAAATTGAGTTCTTAGGCCTCGAGACAAAAGCTAGACAAATCATCCTACAAAAGCATATTCTGGAAAAAATAGAAAATTTTCCTGAAAAGATTGAAGATAGGAAGTACCTAGAAAGGTTTCTTAGATGCCTTATGTATGCTTCAGATTTCATTAAACATTTAGCTAAACTGAGAAAGCCATTATAGCAAAAACTCAAGAAATAAGTAAGTTGGACATGCACAACTAGTGATTCAAAGATTGTTCAAAACTTCAAAAAGATGAGTAAAAATCTTCCTGTTCTTAATTTGCCTAATAAAAGAGATGATTTAATTCTTAAGACAAATGTCAGCAATGAGCACTAAAGTACAGTACTCAAAATTAAAGAAGGAGAAAGACTCGGCAAATATTGCAGAGTTGTTTAAATAAAGTAGAATACAACTATCCCACGATGGAAAAAGAAATCCTTATAGTCGTAAGGGGAATCGAAAAGTTCTTAATCTTTTTAGCCCCAAAACCATTACTTATTCACATTGATTGCAAAGGAATATTTGGTTTTGTGAAAAAGAATTTATCAAATATGCAAGCGCAAGGAAAAAGAATTTCACAAGTCGATACGTGAATTCTAGAATTAATCCCAACTCCAATAGTTATTATGTTCGAGTCTTTCCGATTCTTTAATTTGAAGTTGGATCGTTGCTTGCATACTCTTCTAACATTCTTATAAATACGCAAATTTGTGGAAGGATCCATTTTACAAACTCTATCTTGAAGATCAATTCCCTTGAAGATGGGAGGACCTTTGCAAATAGGGGTTTGCGGTCATCATTTTCGGACACAGGGAAGCAATGCCAAAGAGAATTGGTGCAAATGAGGATAATTTGAAATCGTACTTTTATAATGGAAACACTTTGTAGTTCTTTCAGCTGTAATTTCTTAAGGAGAAATTAAAGATACGATAGTCGAGTGAATGATTCGACAATGCAACTAGTGCCCCATTACCCTACGCCAATATCCAAGTAACACTAAAATAAGAAAAATAAATTTATTGAACTCCACATGGAAAACTTCCCTTGCTGTAATGGCATCTATTTCAAAAAAAAAAACGAAAATCTATGCTAATGATTGAACAATACTATGTGGTTTATCCCACTCCCCATTGACTTGGGTTGAATACTTGCATTGCTGTGTCTTTTTTTTGGAGGGGGTACTTAAGCACTTTGTATTCAGTAAGTCCAAAAACACAATACAATATTAACTTAGACATTCCCAAACAAAATCAAAAGCTATTCAAAGAGCACTACTACTTGCCTATTCAATTCACCTTTGATGCAGTTTGTATTCTCCTGTGAGATATTGAGATTTAACATTCTTAACAATCTGTTAAACCTCAGTTTCTTTCTTCAGAAAGATTCATTTATTCCTCTCCAACCAAATGCAGGAAATAAGAGCGGCAATCAACATATACACAATTTTCCCTGACTGAAATGACTTTCTTCCTCTTTAGAATCCAATTCCATGATTTGGATAGGGTACTCTCCACGGTAGAGTAAAAGACATCAGGACTTCTTGACTAAAAATGCACTAAAAGAAAAGATGGTCTCTACTTTCATTAACTGCGTTGCACAACACAATCTAGCCTCCTGTATAATTCCCTCTTCCATAAGTATGTCTTTTGTCTGCACTCTATCCTACAGAGCCAGCGAAGCTAAGAAAGCTGCCTTTGGTACGTTGCAGTTCCCCAGGTTCATTTAGTCCATTGTAAGTTACTTTCTTATCCACTCGTAGCCATTTGACACAAAGTACTAACCCATTTTCCTTCCTAGCGATCCATTCCAAGTCTGAATACATCTTTCACTTGTACAACTTGCTGCTTAACCCAACTAGCATCATTAGGTGTCTAACCTTAATGTTGTTACTTATTAAACATAACTTGTTTCCCATTAATCACACCAACCTTTGATAGTCTTGTTTATACTCTGAAGTTATCTCCATTTTCAGATTACAAATTGATGTCCGATACTTACATACTTATTTATAAATGTCTTTTGAGGCAAATTCATTGAGTCTATTCATAATTTAAATATCAGTCCTGTTGATATCTTATGCCTGCCTTCTCAGATATCATCAATGTACCGTTTTTGCAGAAGAGAGAGGAAAGGACAATTTTCCATTGCCCTTCCTAAAGTTCTAAGTCCTAAACGAATGGCTACGTTAAGAACTGAGCATTACCATTAGAAATGGTGCTTGCCACTTTTATATTTGAATAGAATTTTACATCATAATTTTTCACAAAATGCAGAAGCGCCTTGTTATTTACATGATTATATTTACATAACAAATATACATGACTTTATATAATGAATATGCAAAATTCCATTTATATCGAGGAGCATTGGCATACGATGCTCAATTTTTTCTTTCTTTTTCCTTATTTATAAGCCAACTCAATTAGGAGTCTAATCTCTTAATAATGTCAACCTCCTAGACAATGTAGGGGCAAAGCATACTACAGGTCAGTGTTATGAAAACCGGACTGGATCGGCCGATTCAACCAGGAACCAAACACAAGTCCAACCCAGAATCATCTATGGACATGCTTAACCAATCACTGCTTCAACAAGGTTGTTTTTATGATTGAACTAGTAGTCTCAATTAGGTAGCTCAGTTTTTTTCTTGGGCAGCCAAAAAAAGTGGGAACGAGGTATGGAGTGGTTTCAGACATTCATTGTTGTCATCGTGCTAGAGTTGGAAAATTCCGATGCCATACGACAATACGACATAAACCTGACCCGAAGTTACTGAAAGAAACGCAAACTCGATCCGATCTGAACGAATTTCGTCCCGAAGCCGACGCGATTTGGCCATTTAGCATAAACATATTACTTGTCAATTTTGAGCAAATTTAAGCTCTTTCACAACCGACACAAAATTGACTCATTCAATAAATAGGTTAACCCGACCCAACCCCTTTCCCAACTCTACGTTATTGCTATGTTGTCTGTTCTAACGTTTGCAAGGACTTGGTCAATCTGCTTGGTGCACTCGTCTGTCTAACCCCAAGCACCGATATATATCTAACATATATTAAAGCCAAATGACGGAAAACCTAGCTTTTACTAAAGTTGCTCATTCTCCTCTCCATGGTTCCTCCTTTTGTCATTTTACATTTGCTTACACGTATCCTAGGATGAGAAATGTTAATGGGTGAGGACTGAGGATCCGGATTTTCTAACAATACTTCACCAAGCAAATTAAAGAAGCAAGTCCACTCCCTTCTAGGGTGAAACTCATGACGAGATATTGGGTTTCCAAAAGGAAAATCAAAACTCCATCGGTGAATAAAATTTATTTATATAAAAAAAGAAAGTAAATTCACCATCCTTCATTTTTTCTTTTTGTTTTTATTTCTTTACGTGAGACGTGAGAAGAAATCCATCATGTTTTTAGTTCCATAACATCATTACCAATACAACAATTTGCTTTCAAAATAGCGTTTACATCAATATAATCTCATGAATTTGGGATCTTGCTTCAATTGAAGACCACGGATCAAAATGCGGTTTCGGTCGCGATTTCGAATTTAATCGTGATACATACGGCAATTGCATTTCATATCGCAGCATGGAAACGCGGTCCCCCACCTCCAAAATCTCCCAAATGCGTAGTTTTATTGTGGTTTGGCCACATTTTGAATCCATGTAAAGACTCATCTGCACTTTTGTAGGTTGGAAGATCTATACAAACCAGAAAACACATGTTAGAACACCGAATATACCCATGAGTTATGAATTCAAGGTCAGGGCATTACAAACTTTATAGTGGACTTCCATACAAAGCTATGTGCATTGCTTTTATGCTAAAATTCCATAGATAGAGACAATTAACCCAAAACGACTATGCAGTGTGCCAAAGCAAAACTTTCCCTAGTATCAGGGTTCATAACCACTATTCTCATACCTTGATTGCTTGTATACATACTACGCCTGAGGTTTGCTTTCTTCCAACAGCAGGTGGATTATGGACTCCACCACTTCATTTTCAACTGCTGCAGTCTACGTGATGAAAAGAGGTGCATGGAATGAAGCAAACATACAATAAGGATCATATTTTATGAAATTACAAAAATGAAATCGGTAACATAAAAACATGATTGGATATTTTGTTCACACAAACATCAAGGGATAGATCACAAATAACTAGTCTTTTCTTCCACAAGTCCAGGCTTCTTACCAGTGCCAAATTGTTCCTCTTCTGAATTCATGTTTGAAAAAGATTTATCTTTAGTCTAGCTTTGAGACCACAACTCTCAGTTTTACTTCCCTTATGCATTATTCAGCTATCCAGGTTTGGTTGACCCAGAAGTCTCATTCACTGGAGAGCGGTCTGTAGTTCACACTGAGCAAATACAACTAAGTAGAAAAACCTTATTTCCAGTTAAGTTGTAGGAAAAGAAAGAGATGATGTGCTCCTGCGGAACAGTATCTATACTTTCGAAGAAAGCTAGCCATGACTCATGCTTTAGCTTTTGGGTGCCAAATAAAGTACAAAGTATCGAGCATACCCCCTAAACCCCATCTTCCCTCCGAAGCCCTGCAGTAGCTGGCCCAACGCATGATATTATTACATGGGGCAACCTGCCACTCCGCCAAGGAGGAAAAAGAACACAGAGAGATGGGGAGAGAGAGAGAATGGGGAACCAAATAACAGTATCATGTACACACATGCCAACCTTTACACTTCTGAGAAAAAAAAGATAGAATCATATCCCAACTACTCCCACAAAAACGGCCGACGAGAGAGAGAGAGAGAGAGAAGTGGTCCCAAGAGTAGAGCTTTTTATACACCGATGTATTGTCAAAATGACCTGACGATGTCGCTAAATTATCTTAAAATACATCAGACAAAATTGATCTTGTTCTCAGAAGGTAAAAGAAGAGTGAGCATACCCACTGGAACAAATGAATGTCCTTCAATGATTCACAGGCAAGCTATATCTTACAATGAGTGTGTGTGTGTGTGTGTGTGTGTGTGTGTGTGTGTGTGTGTGTGTGTATATATATATATATATATATATATATATATATATATATATATATAGCCAAAAGCATGTTGCTAGAGCACTTGAACATAGAATAGAGGCCATATACGGACACCAGAAAGGAAGTGGAGAGCCCAGAGGCTGAGGTTGCACGAGGCACATTCAGTTGTGATCTCACTGAAGAGAGAGAAAGCCACTTGGTTTGGCCAAGGCTCCCCCCCCCCAACCCAACAAAAAGAAAAAAATAAAAATGAAGAACCAGGAAACAAAATTCATTTGGCTAAAACGGTGCATACTTAAGACCATGCCATGTAAGGAGTCATGCAAGGCAGTGATTCCCTGTTTTGAGGCAACATAGGGAACAAGAAACCATGTAAACTAACTTTGAGTCACATACAGTTCTGTCCTTTCCAGTTTCTGTTCATCAATCACAAATTGATTGATGTATGTTCTATCATGTTCACTGAGGAATTTTTAAGTTTTTTCTTCAACAATGAACACTCTCACATACCTAGCTACACAAAAACCCGTCACTGTTACTTATGCCTTGTCCAGACAGCAAGGAAACATGTAGTATAAGTTTGGCCTTGGCACATTCCCCTTTCGTGAATTCAACCTTCCAACAGCCAATTCATACCTTCTCCTCAAAATGTATCAGATTCAAGAAAGCCACAGTGCCCCTCAGAACAAAGCATCAGATCTAGTGCCTTTATGATGTTTACCATGAATTTTTTGTACAAAATTTATTCCTCTAAATACGTGACTGTTATTGAGCCCAATTGAAGTTGATAATCTTCTTGATGATAAATCAGGATATATCAAAAGGATATCAGGGGGATGTGAATCATGTACAGGAGTGTGAAAACAAAAATTATTGTTCCCATATGAATGATACTATCTACAAAATCCAAAACACCCAAGGGCACGCTGTCATGAATCATACGATCTACAAAATCCAAAACACTCAAATGCCAGACACAATGAAGCACAAAACTTCAACTATACAAACTCTCCGCGAAGCAAGTAGATGGGATGTCAGCTAGGGGATTACCTGTGGCTTTTTGATCAAATCATTTAGAACAGATTGGAGAGTTAACCGGAGCTCCTTGAACAGCACAGCCGTTTGTGCTGGCGCAGCTATTTTTAACCAACCATCTACTGTGACAACACCCATCTGCACAGTAACACCAAAATGTCTTTACGCAAAAGAAAGTTGGTAAAGAGGATTTTCTCCTTAATTCCAGATACTTTTCCCCATCCCTGGAAGGTTTTTTTTTTTTGGGGGGGGGGGGGGAATTTGTTGATGTGGAGATCAATAGGAAGAAAGCCGTGAGATATCAACATTCAATGAATAAATACCGAGGGGTGAGCACATATGTCACCAAGACAGACAAACTTCTGTAAGGCAGCAGCAAAAGGGAAAGCAGCATTCATAGGGTACAGGATATAGTTAATACATGAATAAGTAACAATTAAACCAGTTTATGACAGGAAATAAGAACTGTTCCTATTTGTGTTACTAGCAATATCCGACCATCTTCTAGCTTGTCCCCAGCCCCAGCCCCAGCCCCAGCCCCAGCCGCATGTCCCCATGACAGAAAATGTGCAACGAATCCTACTCACTCAACCAAGCCATCTCATCATTTTACTTTCCTCAACCAAATCGTCACCAATAGAAAGCCGAAAAGTTCCATATGCAAGAAGTAACTCATACTGAATCAAAACAAGATAGTAAAATCTAACGCATGCCACTTCTCAATCAATTAAAAATTACATTGAACCTCTGTGCTGAGGGATGAATTGGGAAAAGTCAATAGATTATGCATAAGTGATCTAATCATGGCATACCAAACTAGTTTTGTTCGATGTGAAAATCTGGGGTCCAGGGTCCTATTGAACAGGGGCAAAATTTCATATGATGAATTCTTCTTGTTCTGAAGTCTATTTTTGCAATGTGGGAAGGAGCATTTTCATTTCTTCCAGGTCATAAACTTGAAAAACAAGGGGACATTTATATGCCAAAAGCAATGTTCATGGCCAAGCAACTCTAAAAAACTATATCAGCATGGGAATGACAAAAATTTTTCGATTAATCGATTTTGTTTGTGGTCAGAAATAAAATTTATGGCACTTACCTGATGCTGAACATTAATGCCACCACCAAAAAGCAGAACAGAATAGGGGGAGATAATAGTAGTGTCTCGCAGGAAAACCTTGTTCGTTTCCACCTAAACATGTCAAGATTTGAGAAATCAGTTTAATGAAAAGCATAGGGTTTCAAGCTTTGCATTACATACAATAAAAGAGACGTGACATGCTTCCAGCATAGGCTGTCCATTGTCGTGGAAAGAAACAAAATCTTGAAACAGACATAAGCTGAAAGTCTGCACAGTGAAAGTACTACTGCTCCTAAAATTAGAATTAACACACCTCTTGGTACAACTACAAATGGCCATCACTAGACTTGGAAACTGGAATGACTGAAAAGTGTTAGGAGTACATAACTCGCTTATCCTATCAAATTGCAATTTGAAAATTCATTAAGATACCCGGGGGACCTCATCATCAAAATCAGGCACTGGCCAGAATTGTCCAAATATACGCCATTATTATAGTAATTGAGACATCCTACTCCCATACGAATTTATTCTCCTAAATACACATAACCAATGATTTGTGAAATGTTAGAGACATTTTAAAACTTAAGTGTAAAGTAAATGTGATTCTAGTTAGAAGATCAATTCAATAAAAAATAGGTTTACATAGTGTTTTTCAATCAACATACTCTTACAATCTATGTTGCTAGGACTGCTAGGACTCAGGTACAGGTGTCGGACAAAAGTACATATCCATCTATCTAATTCGCCTTAGTTAAAAATTTACGATGCTATGACTTTGTCCTAAAATGGGATAGGGGTAGTTGGGTACGGCGACACGGCTTTTTATTTTTATTAAAAAAAGTTTAAATCCTTTATTGATTTTTTTTTTTTAGCATTTCAAGTTTACCCTAAATTATTGCAAATAATTTAAAACTAATGGAAATACAAACAATTGAGCTTAGGGCCCATTCTTTTCGTTGGTCTTTTCCAATTTACCAACTTCAACCAATTTCAACCAACTTCAACCCATTTCAATAAAAAATAGCAATTTCAACCCATTTCAACTTACCTCAACCAACTTCACGCTTTTACCAACCCCAATTTACCAACGAGAAGAACAGGCCCTTAAGGGAAGCATGGACTTGAAATTCTTGGAATTTAACCCCCAGCCCAATGAATGCTCAATGATCCTCAACACGGATACCAACCGTCACCCACAATAAATAAAAACCAAAATCGTACTTGATTAGGTTAGAGGCGCCTATTGTGAAAAGTGAAAACTGAAAAGGCAAAACCCGAGCCTTGTTTCCTTGCCGGCGCATAAGATGTGTGAAGGGGGGAGAGAGAGAGAGAGAGAATGCCAAAGACAGGGACACAAAGGGAGAAAGAGACAAAGGGACAGAAACCCTAGGAAGACTTGAAGGATAGAGAAGACGCCATCGATGCTTCTACGAGTTCTCTTCAACCTAGCCGTGTCCCGTTGCCAGGCCTGACCCATACTCCGTATCGTGTCGTGTTGACATGGGTATGGCAAGCAATTTGCCAAGTCGAAGCATCATAGCCTACAACAACAGCAACAACATCCTAGTCTAGTCTTAGTTTGAATCCTACTCAAGCAAAACCCATGAAGATCTGGATATGACCAGCAGTCAGGTATATAACATGTTGATAGGCCCAATTTTTTTCCTTACAAGAAAATTTGCAGGGTCGACCTAACCTAACAGGCTTAGAACACCTTTTTCTGAGTTATTTTTCTTTTGTTAAAATTAAACATTCGGCATATTCATTACTTAAAATAAAAGAGAATTAGAGAAGTACAAGATATTATCTTTTAATTATAACATAAAAAATTTAGATTATGACAAAGTAATTTATTTGAATATAACCATACATATTCATTTCACCAAAGATATAATGGAGGGACTTGCCTATATTTAACAATTGTTCTTATTCTAGATTGATTGTATGAAAAGTAGATAGTTATCTCACATAGTTTTGTTCCCATTTATTAAAATTATTCCATTTATAAGTTGTATATGATGTTATTTTATGAGAATGGAGTAAGAAAAGAAAAGATATCATTGTTTAATTTGTCAAAGGATGTAATAATTATATAACTATATAATGAATACTCATTACTGTTAAGAGGGATAAATTAAAGAAATATAAAAATAAGGATATAATGTTTGGATCGAGCTGGCGAGTTCTGGTTCGGGTCAGGTTTGACACACTAATTTGTGGGTTTTTCTAGTTCGGTTTATTTCGAGTTTGGGTTGAAAAAATTGTCTTCAAAATCTAGAATTTTCGGCGGCAGTTTTTTGCCAGGTATAGCCGCCATGCCCATCTCCTAACCAAAAAAAATAACATAGAAAAAGGAGGCTTCAACTTCTAACTTGGCCGTATTACACGCCAAATTAGGTGGGTCTAACTTGCTGACTTAAAACAAAAATTAAAAGAAAGTATCAGAAATCATCCATGCACATACAACAAAGATGGCAATTATAAATAACAAAATAAGATTTGAATGAAATAAGATGATATCGATAAGCATTAGAATAATGATGATGAGAAATATAGGGAAAAAATTGCAAAAATTATGCAAGAAGCAACGGACTAAGATGCAAGTATATGTTAGAAGCTTTGAAAAGATGACTGCATACCAAAGTTTTTTTTTTTTTTTTTTTTAAAAAAAAAGAGGCTAGATAAGGCCTTACTCTAAGAAAAGTAACCGTAAATCTAGAGCCATGAACTCCTACCGAAGGCTAAGTTCTCAGTTAGTCAAATAAGCGAATGCTTCTATCAAAACCTCCCATTTTTTTGGCAGGTCTTCCTCTTGTTCCCTTATAATCCAAAATAGCAACCTTCTGTCACCTCTCTTGGTGCATCATATGTCTCCCCTTGATGTTCCCAAATTATATCATAATTGCTTCATGCATGTAATCCCCAACAATGGCTGCTCCCACCATATCTCTGATCAAAACAACTTATCTTGTTCCCTAGTATGGCTGCACAGCCCAGCAACCCAACTCAATCAAATACCTGCAACTACCATGTTATTAACACATATTCTCTTGATTGCCAACACTATAGTGCACACAATACGGCTGGGCTAACCACCAAGCAATAAAATTTCCCTTTAGTTAAGGCGAAGACTTCTTGTCACAAAAACATCTCCATGTCACATTGAAGTACTCATGCATCCCCCCCCCCCCCAAACCATCTTGCTCGTGATGCCATGAACAATGTTATCATCAAGCTCCTTTTTATCTTGAATGATGGCCTCATAACTCTTTTAAGTTTTTGAATAGATTTGAGCATTGATTGTGATTCACCATTTTTATCAATCATGTCCTCATTAAACTTCCATTCTATGTATTCATCTTCACCCTTCACCTGGTTAATCTGATATCCTCAATAAAGTCCTGTAAAAGGAATTTTGCATATTGTGGGTGTTCAATGCCTTACAAATTGCCATGACTTAAGATATCTCTATCCATTCACCACCTAGCAATCATGAGCACCATCGTATCTTACTGTATTATCAATAGCTAAGAGCATTATTGCTACCTTAGATGAGGATAATGTGGTGGGATAGGATTAAGGTCTTGGAACATAGAGAGTTAGCTTCGTAGCTGTCCTTGGGGTATCGTAGGGTAGGTTTTGTCGTTGTATGATACAGAATATTTTTCCCATTTTTTGTTTGTCATGTTCGAATGCAAATAGTTTTTTCATATGGGAAGAGTTATAAATTAGACTTCATTGTTTGTTAAGGTACAGTACTTTCCTATGCGATGTTGTGCTTGTGCCGATTTGTTAGTATTTCTTAATTCATTTCCTGCTATTTATCTTTAGTTTCTTTTTCAAATTGTTCTCACAAAATCATTTATTGTGGGTCTCTTAGCATCAGCCTCTCTATGGAAAAGATGCCTGTAGAGGTAAGGTTGCTTACATCTGAATCTCCCCAGACCCTGCGAAAGCGGGACTCACTTTGGGAGATAGTGTTGTTGTTGTTGTTGGATTATGCAAGAAAAGGTGCATAGAAGGAGAAAGAAGGTTGGGGACTTCTTGATCCCCGGAGCACCAGACTTTGAAACCCAGAAATGGAGGTAGGGAGAGTGTTTGAGGGATCTCGCAAAACAGTTTGAGGGATCTCGCAATATGTCAGTTTTGCCAAAGAATAAATCCAACATGGTGAAGATACAAATCCTATTTTCTTCTCTCTCCTTTTTCTTTTTTGGGGGAGGGGGGGATGGGGGAAGATCTTCGTGGTGTTTTGAAAATGTAAACATGTTGCACTACAACACGAATGAGTTCCAAAAGTACGTCAATTTTTATTTTATTTTGTTACATGAAGAAGCCTATAATGTTCAGTAATTCAGATATTGTTGGAGACTTGCTCGTCATGCTAGTATGTGTCATTGACTAGCAAAGACTCTTTACAGTGGTGAAGGGTAAAGTTATATAAAAACCATTCCCCCCCCCCCCCAAAAAGAAAATAAAAAAGAAATCAATAATTCATCTAATGATATATGTCATTCATTCATGCAAAAGGGTAATCTAAGACATATACTAGATGCCGTTGTCATTGACACCAAAACGAAGAAGGTTTTGCCATTGTGCTAACCTTTTCAAGGAAAACAAGGAATGGATATTGGAATGTCTTTAAATCACTGTTGACAGAAGAAGGGTGCATATGGACTTCTCTTTTTCCATCATACCATGCTGGGCTGCCCTTAGATATGGGTTTAAGTGAATGTCTAAGATTTCCAAGCGCTGGAGGATGAATGCCGTCAATTGTTGCAGCCACAT
The DNA here is from genome assembly GCA_029747015.1 of Carnegiea gigantea. Taxonomy (NCBI): domain Eukaryota; kingdom Viridiplantae; phylum Streptophyta; class Magnoliopsida; order Caryophyllales; family Cactaceae; genus Carnegiea; species Carnegiea gigantea. Next base: position 59,511 of record JAKOGI010002311.1, read on the forward strand.
TGGGATACAAGCCTGCGCACAATATTGCCTGAGCAGTCCCTATTCAGAACTTAATTCATAATAATAAGCTCTTGACAACATTAATCAAGCAATATTCCAAGAAAGGAAGGCCCACAGCAGGGAAAACATTTGTTTCAAGAGAATTGAGATGATCATAAAAAAAGTTATATTCAAAGGATATCAAGGAGATGCAACCAATATACAAACAGAGGCAACCACAAAAAGCATGTTACCATTAACCTCTTAAAAACTATGTCACCTAGACCCGGGACACAGGCAAGGATCCAAGTGTCGGACATGTCAAATCTCTGAACTTCGGACACAGAGACAGTGTCCAAATTTTGGACACGGGTACTGGGACCAAAAGTTGAGACACAGCAGGACACAACGTCTGGCATTTATGAAATATAAAGTGAAATAAAATAAAATTTAAAAACTCAAATGAAATGTCATACATGCATATGAGATTTTTGAATATTTTCCTTGCTAGTAATATTAGCCCTTTACAATTGAACTCATCACTGGCCCATTGGTAGAAAACTAAGAAGTGTAAAAACCCTAAAAGCCCCCTCCATCTGTACGCCACAAATCCATAGTACATATATTATTTATTAATTAGAAAAATGTAAATTAACGACAGCAGAAACAAACCCTAACGAGTAACCCCAATTTGGGGACAAGGCGCTGCACTCTGCCCTCCCCCCCACCCCAAACATAACGAGCTCCATACTGGAAGAGGCCATAACTCTGACACCCCTTCCGCTGCAGGAGATCATTCTGGAAGTCTGTTTTGCCTGACCACATGCATCTGAAATTCCCCCGAACTCACCACTGTGTCCACTAATTTTTGGTGGATCAGATCCATATCCGTATTCCTTGCCCAGATCCGCATTTGTGTTGACACTGGTACGGCATGCGAAACAGCCATGTCCTAGTAACATCCCTGGTTCTTCCTCTCCGATTCCCTAGAAACCAAGCAATCAATCATGGGAAGTCGCCCAACCAAGCTGCTGCATTGCTCCCTTCAATGACCAATCCCCCAAAGAATTTGTCCTTCCTCAGTTGATGCTTTACTTTACAAATCTAAGGGGAACATGGTTCAATTTTGTTGGAATGGAAAAGAAGAGGAAATGATTCTAGGAGGTATGGGAATGGTTTTTGATTCCTGAGTCCACCTGTTTGGTTTAATTTAAGAATGAATTCCATGCAAGTTAAAATCAATATTTAAGGGTATGTGTGTATGTAAATCCAAGGAGTGGGAAAGGATTAGTAAAATGCATATCTTGTGTGCTCATCATTCCATTCAGAATGTGATTTTGGGTAAAAAAATATCTAAACCAAACAATAGCTACGGGAATATGTGATACCATTTCCTATACCAAAACTCAAAAAATCTTGAACCAAGAGGGGCTAAGGGTTTTCACTTTTCAAGCACAATTCTAGCAGTTGGTTACTTATTCATATAGATGAACATGTTATGAAAGGGCTGTACCCGATGTTGTGCCTACATATCTGGTCATTGCCATGCCATTATGGATGGCACAGAACACCAGCCATCATTTGGAACTCAATAACCTAGCAAAACCGTACACAAACAGACTAAAACTTCACCTGAAGCCTGAATAATACCGTGCCCCAACAATATTTCAAAGCGCAGAGGCTCTCAGTTTCTCATTATCATCAAGATGTTTTGAAATGTTCATGCAACAGAGGTCCAAATACCATACGGAAGAGAAATAGATTTACCTTTACAACAGCAGAATGATTTGCATGCTTGTTAAATGGTTGTGATGTGTCAGAAAACCAACTGTCCAGATTTTCCTTCTTCCTACCCTGGAAAGAAGTGTTGGAAAAAGAAAGGCCATGGTCAGGCAAGAGAGTCAATAGAGACAAGAAAAATACAGATAACAGCGGCCAAATTTTGTAAGAAGGGAGATGAATGCATACTGGACTCATGCAAACACCATAGAAGCAAGCATATGGACTTAATCATTTTTGTTTGCAGGACCATCAAAGAATAGGTCTTAGAAAACTTATATGGGGCTTCAAGAATTTTCTTTTGAAGAATCCTCCTCAAATAGAATCAGGTTTACCACACATGACATATAGCAAGTCTAAATGAATGTATTACAGATGAAAACTATCATACATGCAAAATTATCTCCCACTATGCTACGTGATCATAGATATAATCCAAGCATCTGACATCATATTTCCTGCATCCACATGAATAGTGTCATGAACTACCAAATAATGCATAGTTCCTGCGATTTTGACAGGGATGGGCTTGCAGGCAATCGTGGCCATGCCTAACTGCACCTACCTTGTATTGCCATTACCTTATATCCTTGATACCTGATAGGTTATTGGATGCTTACATGTAATACCCTAAGTATCTGAGAATGCATAAGGGGTCATTGTCCCACATCGCCAATTTAGGAAAGATATTCAAGATATGTGGGTTCGGGCCGATAAGCCTATCAACAAGGCCTTCCAATTTTGGGCTTAGGTGGTTAAGAATTATGGGCATAATTGTTTTACTTTTTACATTGGTGGGTTGTGTTAGGGTGGTTTGGGGCAGGTTCGTTACATCTGCTGTCAAAGCCAACTCCCTTATGCAATGTGTGGCCCATGCCAGGACCAACCGTGCGATCTTCATGATACCCTTGGTGTAGAGGGGGAGAGGGTGGCGCCGGCATGGACATTGGTGGCAACAGCACGGTGGGCTAATGCCTCCAGAAACCCACATTGCTTATGGAGGACGTTCGAAGCCCGTAAAGAGGACGTCGCATTCTTTTAGTGGGGGAGTCTATAACACCCATGTATGTGTAAATGTGTAAGTAAAGGAACTTTGTGCCACATTTCCAATTTGAAAAATAGATATCAAGTTTACGTGGTTCCATGCCCAGAAGCTATGCCTTTCACTTTTGGGTCTAGATGGTCCCAATTTATGGGCTAAACTATTGGACATCTAACATTAGTGGGATGTGTAGCGTGGTTTGAGGTTGGTTCGTTACATTAATGGAAGGTATGGCTTCTTGACGCATATAATTGAATTTGATGTAACTATGTGTTCATGTTCACGAGTTTTAAGCCATGTGTTCCTGTTTGTCAAGTACAAGATATTAAAACATTGGGTTGCTCATGCACTTGGACCAATAAACATCATGATTGACAAGGATATTTTCAAAGTTGGACAGGGTTTTGATTAGTGCTGCTTGGCTTGATGTGTACCCTGCCACTGTGCCCCATAATCACATTAAGAGGATATCTGACCATTGCCCAATGGTAATTGTTCTTATGTTCCTGAACCTGTCAAAGCACCTTTCAGATTCACTAACATGTGGGTGCATAGGCCTCATTGAGCAACTGTGCAGCAATACTGGCAATGTTCTAGCACAGGAGTGCCAATGTTCAAAGTGTTGCAGAAGCAGAAGAGTTTGAGACATCCTATAAGGGTGCTGCGTAGAAATCACTTCAGCCAGATTGAGGTTAAAATTAGTGAGATAAGGGAACAGCTTGTAGCTCTCTAGCAAAGAATTCATGATGATTCACCCAACACTCAACTGTATGGCGAGGAAACTGACTTGACAAGGGGATTTCGGTCATTAAAAAAAGCTGCTAGGGAGGACTTTGTGCAAAGAAGCGAAGAGAAGTGGTTGAACTATGGTTGTGGATGCTTAGCTTCTTTTTTTTTTTTTTATATGACAGTTTGAAGCAAAAAGCATAAACAAACAAGATCTTTATCTATCACTGATGATAATGGCAGTTTGCATAGAGCTCGACCCTTCCTCTCTCCAGGTGCTCGACCCCCACCCCCCTCTCTCCATGTGCTGGTCCTCGGTGGCCGGTGAAGCTCAGGGTGCCCGTAGTGGTCATCGGAGATCCGTCTGAGGTCTGCCGGACTTTAGGTCTCCGGGAGCCGCCGGCCGTCCACTTCGCTGGTCGTCCGTGTTCACTTTCGGCCCTCCCTTGTTGCTCTCTCAGATCTCTGCGCCGGAGGCGGTCTAAGGTGATTTCCGAGCACTGCTTTGGGTTGGCCGGAAGATTCTGCCATCTCCGGTGAGATCTATAGCGGTTTTCCGATCGCCGGCAACTTTTCCGGTCACCGGAATCTCGCCAGAATTTCGCCATCTCACTTTTTCCGGCCCAGATTTAGTCGACTTCTCTCTTGCTGCTGCTGTTTCCTCCGTCCAGTCTCCGGTGAGTGGCTTTTGTGCTATTTCTCCTCGTTTTCTCACTTTTCCGGACAGTGTACGGTAGCGGTGGGTCCGTGGTCAGTTTCTTTTGCTCCCTTCTTAGCTCGTTTTGTACTGTGGGTTTTCTTCCTCCCCCTGCTTTGCGTTGGCCTCGCGTTCTGTCATGCATGCTGCTGTAAGGGTGGAAGGGAAGTTCCTGGAAGTGACTAGGGGTGTGGGAGGTCCTTTTCCTTTTAAAGTTGCTGAATCCAGCAAAAGGAAAAGGTCTTTCATCCGGTTGAGCTTCCAGGAGTTTCGATGGGTGGCGCTTCTGCTTCTCAAAGGGTGAACCATTGTGGTTGAAAACTTTTAGGTGGGGTCAAAGGTGTCTATTGCATCAACTGAGAAAGAATAGTCAAAGGTATATTCATTGTCCTCTCTCTTTTGGGTATGGTGGGCAGGCTAGGACACTGATTTTCCTTGAGGGTGCGAAGGCAGAGGGCTGGTTTGGGGTAACAAAGATTTTCAAGGAATCTCTGATTGAAGGCCATAAGAAGCCATCTCATACAAAAAGGAATGCTCCTATCCCCTCTAGGTCTCCTGTGGGCAGGCATAGGTCTTTTTCTAGTGTCGTTCGAGGTCATCTGGGTGGCTCCCCTGATTCATCTTTGATGGGGTGGAAGTGTAGGGATTGAGGTCCATGAGATGTTTGCGCAGAGGCGAAGTACATAATGGTAGGGGTAACGTGTTGAAGCAGAAGGTCTCCTTCAAGGACAATGTTAATGATGTGTCAGTGTCTCCCAGCATGAAGGGTGGTTCTAAGAAGTTTGTGGAGGCTTCTTCTCCCTGCATTAATCAATTTCAGGTGTTGAGAGATCTTTTGGAGAACTATCCCTCCTCTGATTGTGAGTGCAGCTCCCATTGTAGTTCTCTATGTGCCTCAAGAGTCCCAGAATCACCTCTTGATGTGGTGGAGGAGGAGTTGCATCTTGCAGCTCGCTTACCAACCACGAGTGTGGTAGTTTACTCTCGTAGGAAGAAGCTTGGAAAGATTAAGCTCGTTGTTGATGCTGGGTCGGGTTCTCCTAACATGCAGGAAGTGGGAGGGCCTTCTTTGTTGGAGGAAGCTCTACATCAAGCCCACACTCAAGGTTTAGATGATGCTGCATTAGTCGGTTCTGCTTATTCATGAAATATTAGTGAAGGTTCTGCGTGGGTCTTAGAAAGAATGATCTTCTTTTGTAAAAAGATGGGTCTAGCCATTGAAGGTAGAAAAATAGAGTTGCTCTCTTTTCTGGCCTCGCTGGAAGCTAATAGAATGAAAGGTGATCAATTGGTTGAAGAGACTAGGAGGGATGCAGTTGCGAGGGATAGATTGTCTTCGGATGGGGCCATCCGTTAAAGTTCTTGCTTGGAATGTTAGGGGGTTCAATTGTCCAAACAAGTGAGAGGACTTTAACTGGGTGTTGTGTGCTTTTGTGTGCGATATTACCATTCTCCAAGAATCCAAGTTGGAGGTTGTTAGTCGCCCGATAGCGATTAGTTTGTGGGGCCGTCACCCGATTGAGTGGCTTTACTTACTTTCAGTGGGTCGCTCAGGAGGCATTATTGTCATATGGGATCCTCAAGCCTTGGAGCTTGGCGACTCTCGCACTGGGTCGTTTTCTGTTTGTTGTAAGTTTAAGTCTCTAGAGGACAATTTTGAGTGGGGTCTGATTGGGGTATATGGGCATAATGACGACTATATGCGACTGGCCTTATTTGAGGAGTTTTCGTTCTTTATGTCTTCTTGGGACATTCCGTAGTGTGTGGGTGGGGACTTTAATGTCATCGGGTTTCCTTTAGAGAGATCCACAGGTGGTCGGTCGTCTTAGGCAACGAGAGAGTTCTCCTGTTTTATAGATTCTTGCAATCGGATCAATCCTCCTCTGGAAGGTGCACGCATTACTTGGTCCAGCCATGAGGAGGTTCCTGTGTTATCTCGCATTGACCGATTTCCTTTCTCGGTTGAGTGGGAAGATCGCTTTCAGGGGGTTCATCAAGTTACCCTTCCAAAAATCACTTCAGAGTATTTTCCCATTCTCCTTCGGGTTGGGGAAGTCTCTAGACGTAGGCGTCCTTTTAAATTCGAAAATATGTGGCTCGAGGTGGATGGCTTTAGTGACCTTGTCAAATCTTTTTGAGATGAGCTGGATGTCTCTGGCCCCTCCAGTTTTATTTTGGCAAAGAAATTGAACTTTTTGAAGACCAAACTTAAACAGTGGAACAGTGATGTGTTTGGCCATTTAGAGTTGAAGATGGCTAGTTTGGTGGAGAAAGTGAAACTCTAAGATGAGAAGGAGCAGCAACAGTCTCCCTTGTGGGTAGATAGAATTGAAAGATTGGAAGTTTAAAAAGAACGCCCTTTGGTGCGAAAGTCCATTGATATTTACTGGCGCCAAAGAGCAAAGCAACAGTGGATGGTGGATGGTGATCGCAATGCCAAATTTTTCCATCAGGTGGCAAATAGGAGAAGAAAGTTTAATGCTATTCACAAAATTAAAGTGGATGGCGTGCTCTATGATGATGCTGCCTTGGCCAATGATGCAATTGTTCACTTCTATGAAAATCTGTATCATGAAGATCAACCATTAAGGATTTTTCTTGATGGTATTGCTTTTGCCTCCATTAGTCTTAATGATGCTAGGGACCTTGAAAATGATTTTACTGAAAAAGAAGTTTGGAATGCCATCACTGAGTTAGGAAACGAGAAAGCGCCAGGGCAGATGGTTTTAATTTAGCCTTTTTCCAGCACTGTTGGTCTACTGTCAAGGAGGACATTATGGGATTTTTTGCTGATTTCCATAAGAAAGAGGTCTTTGAGAAATGTTTAAATGCCACTTTTATTAGTTTGATTCCCAAAGTGACTGGTGCAGATGATATTAAGTTTTTAGGCCTATCAGTTTGGTAGGGAGTGTTTATAAGATTCTTGCCAAAGTCCTCGCTTCAAGATTGAGGGAAGTTGTCGGAAACATTGTGGGTCCCTCGCAACATGCTTTTGTTCCCGGCCGTTAAATCTTGGATGCTGCCATGATTGCTAATGAGTGCATAGATTCTTATATTAGATCTAGGATTCTAGGTATCCTGTGTAAGCTTAATATTGAGAAGGCTTATAATTATGTCTCTTGGAGTTTCCTTTTGGCTATGCTTGAGAAAATGGGCTCTCCCAACAAGTGGAGGAAATGGATCTCTTTTTGTATTTTCATTGTGCGCTTCTCTATCTTGATTAATGGTGAAGCATCTGGTTTTTTCTCAAGTTCAAGAGGTCTAAGGCAAAGTGACCCTTTGTCGCCTTTATTGTTCATTTTGGTGATGGAACTCTTAGTAAGTTGGTGTTTAAGGCAGGTGAGGAGGGTTTCTTGAATGGCTTTCGAATTAGCAACCCTCATTCCGAGGGTTTGTTGATTTCTCATTTGCTCTTTACCGATGATACCCTTGTTTTTTGCAAGCCGAGCGAAAGTAATTTGGGTTACTTAAAGTGCATCCTTCTGCTTTTTGAAGCTATATCTAGGCTAAGGGTTAACCTTTCCAAAAGTGCACTCATCCCCATTGGTGAGGTGCCTAATGTTCTTAATTTGGCCCGTTTCTTTGGGTGTGGAGTTGAGTATCTGCCTTCTTCTTACCTTGGTCTTCCTCCTGGTGCTCCTTATAAGAGCATAGCTATTTGGCACCCAATTGTTGAGAGGTTCCATAAAAAATTGACAAGCTGGAAGTCTAAACTTTTGTCTAGAGGGGGTAGATTAACACTTTTGGAAAGCACTTTGTGTAGCTTACCTATCTACTTCATGTCTTTATTCACCATCCCAGCTAGCATTGTCAGCCAGTTAGAGAAAATCATGAGAGATTTTCTTTGGAATTCTAATGAAAATGGTAATGGCCTCCATTAGGTTAGTTGGAACGAAGTATGTCGTCCAAAGCATGAGGGAGGACTTGGCATAAGACCTCTCCGTGTTATGAACGATACTTTGAAGACCAAATGGTTGTGGAGGTTTGCAAAGGAGGATGATGCTATGTGGAAAAACATGATCAAGGCAAAATATGGGATTGATGAGTTGGGTTGGTGGAGTAAGAAGAGTTCTTATTCCCACGGTGTTGGTTGTTGAAAATCTATCTTAACAGGTCTTGAACGTTTCAAATCTTTAGTACATTTTGAGGTGAAGGATGGCTCAAGGGTGTTATTTTGGCATGATGTTTGGTGTGGTGAGCGACATTTAAAGACTCTTTTTCCTGATCTTTTTAGGATGGCTCGTTTAAATTATGCCACGGTACAAGAAGTTCTTTCTTGGAATGGTGACATTAGCCAATGAAACCTGACCTTTTTTTATGAGGAATCTAAATGATTGGGAAGAGGACAGTTTTTGTAATTTGTTAGCCATACTTACTGGCAAAGAAGTTCTGTCTCAAGGCAAGGATGAGATTGTGTGGACACTTAACTCTAAGGGATGCTTTACTATCAAGAGTTTTTGTTCCACACATTTCGATGCCGTGGATGGTTATGATTTTGCTGCTAGGTCCATTTGGAAGTCTAAAGCTCCCACAAAAGTGTGTTTCTTTGCGTGGGTAGCCACCATAGGCAAGATCCCTACGGATGACATGCTTAAAAGAAGAAATTTTAGAGGTCCAAGCAGATGCTCTACGTGTTTGGAGGAGGAAGAAACTGTGGATCATCCCCTTGTACATTGTCGTTGGGTTTCCGTGCTTTGAGATTTAGCTCTCTGTCTTATGGGGATTAGTTGAGTTCAACCTTCTAATGTAGTAGATGTGGTAGTAGCTTGGAGGAGAAGAATGGAGAAGAGTTGGGTCCTTGGAATTTGGAACATGGCTCCTTTGACTATTTGGTGGGCTACGTGGAAGGAGAGAAATCGTTGTATCTTTGACGATAAAGTCTTGTCATTTCAAGATTTTAAGCTCTATTTTTTGAGGTTGTTGTATAGTTGGAATGTTGGACTCAGTGGTAACAAAAATTTAAATTTTTTGGCTTTTGTTGATTGCATAACGGATGAGAGCTTAAGGGCATAACGTTTTTGTATTGTGGCCCTTTTGTAAATGGGTGACATCCCCTTGGTGTCCTTTTAATATACTTCTTGATTACTTACCCCAAAAAAAAAAAAAAAAAATGGCAGTTTGCATAATGAAAGACAAGCATTCGAAGCGCAATTAGCTGGTAATGTCCAGCATCTCTTGGCATATAAGCCTGCTCAAGAGAGAATCAAGTAGTCTATAGTCCAGCTTGGTAACTCAGGTATTTGTTTCTCTGCGAAATTTCTCTGTAGAGGCCATGAAGGTGGCTGTCTGCTAAATATATGGATCTAAGAACCCAGGACCCAATGGATCTGGAAGCAAATTTTATCAAGAGGCTTGGCAAATAGTTGGCGAAGATGTCTGTAATGCTGTAATGCATATTTTTCAGATGTGGAAAAATGCTGAAACAAATCAAGGCTACCTCAATTGCTCCTGTACCAAGCCAACTCAACCAAAACTACTACCAGCTGATTATAGGCCCAATTCTTGTTGCAATGTTTTGCACAGATGTATTTCAAAGATTATTTGTAAAGGCTGAAGATGGCTTTGCAAGAGAGAATTATGTCTAATCAATAGGCATTCATTAAGGATAGATTGATCTCACATAACATTATGATTGGACTCGTTCTTGTTACATTCTACAAGAGGAAATCCCAGAATTGCATTGTCAACAATGATATATGTAAGGCTTATGACACTACCAATTGGAACCTTGTGACTGACATGATGAAAGGCTAGGGATTTCCTGATAAGTTTAACGATTTGATGAGAAGATGCATCTCCACTGCATCTTTTTCTCTGGATTACAATGGAAATCTACATGGTTACTTTAGAACTGGACAAGGAGTAAGGCAAGGTGAACCCATTTCTCCTTTGCTTCATGTGATTCGAATAGACTATTTGTCGAGAACCCGGAAGTGGCCACTACTAATGACAAGTTCAGGTTTCATCCTGGATGCAAAAGCTTGAGGATAAACCACCTCATTCTTGCCAATCATATGTTATTTTGCAAGGCTAGCAAACAATCTATCCAGTGCATAATGGATAATTATAGCACATTTGTCTAACTGTTCAGGTCTGGAAGCCAATTTGAGTTAGCCTCAAATACATTTAGCTGGAGTTTTGGAGTTGCTTGAGGCTAACATCCTGGACTTGACAGATCTGACTAAAGGGGAATTGCCAAGTAAAGTATTTGGGGTTCCTCTAAAGCGAGGCAAGATGAACAAAGGTGATTGTGCCATCTTGGTGCATAAAATTGTTGGTAAAACTGGTCGTTGTAAAGGCAAAAAACTGAGCCCTGCAAGTAGGTTCAGCAGGAAAAAACAGTTTTAATGAACATCGACGCTTGCTGTGGCTCAAGTCTTATGTTACCCTAGGGAGTTAACAAAGATGTTGAAAGGACTTGCAGATCTTATCCGGGAGCCGGGGGAAAGAAGGAAGGTAAAAGGAAACAACACCCTGTTGCTTGGGAGGACTTGTGTTGGCCCAAGATGGGAGGGTTGAGCGTCAAGAATGCCTCAATGTGGAATATACACGGGTCAAACAGATCCATGGAGTATACTTCCGCACAGTAACATTTCTGAGTATCAATTGACTTATACTCAAGGATTCAAAATGCAGTTTCGGTCGCAATATACTTAATCGCGCTAATGCGAAAATTGCATTTCATATCTCGGCGAAAACCTGGTTCGACCAACTCAAAAATCTTTCTAATGGGGCCATTTCATCGCGGATCAGCCACATTTGAATCCATGCTTACGATGTCAGTTTGTACTGGAGGCAGATTATTAAACAGAAAGCTAATATGGAGAAATGGTACTACAGCAATATCAATGAGATGATTGGTATAAGTTAATAAAAAATTCAGTTCTGCACTTGCTTGTGAGAAGATTCGAGGGACCAAGAATGTGGCACCCTGGTGGGGATCTGTTTGGCATAGGAATCATATTCTTAAGCATCCATTTGCAGTCTGACTACTATTTCAAGGCAAATTGGCCACAATAGACATAACTAGCTAGATTTGGTATTGTCACTGATGAAAATTGCTGTTTCTGAGATAAGAGGGAAACGCATGACCATCTGTTCCTTGCATGCGACTTCTCTGCTCAGTTGTTGCAACTTCTGTGTGCCGATGTTCAGGGGATTTGTTGGAAGGAGGCCTAGAACTTTGCTTCAGTTTTACAAATGCCAGAAGCATGGTGCTTTATACTACTTTAGCTGTTAGCATACAATTTATGGACTCAGAAATGGGAGTCTTCAGTCGGGTTCAGCAGGAGATTGATTTGATTGTCAACAGATTGGGGAATGAGCTCAGAAATCATCTCACAGGAAGGAACACGTTGTTTAAAGCATAGCGTTGAATTATTGTAATTAATCTACAGCTTTCTTTCTCATTTCTTTGGGTATGCCGAAAGTAATTTGTAAATAGAAGTTTCAGTCGGAATGGGATTCAATGATCATTTCCCCAAAAAAAAAGGGAAAAAAAAAACGTGTTCATGAGCACCACTGTGAATGTTAAAAGCTGTTTCCCAGAAAAGTTGAAATGCCTATTTGTTTAGTATAGTTGGCCAGCTTCTAAACAAGTTGAGATGCCATACTTCTGATTCATGCTAACCTATGAGTACCAAGGGAGTAGTAGAGAGTGTGAAAACCGTGAATTGAATGAAACTAAGACATATTTTATCAGAGAGTACACAAGGCACATTGCATATCATTGTCATGTTGACTTTAGTAGCAATAACATATGTACATTGAGTGCTATTAGGAGTGATCACTCATGAATTTTCAATGACAAGAATGTTTTTTAAGTACATAAGTACGGTAAGGCTAGGCAAAATGGCCAAGTGTTGAGGCATGAATGATCACAATAAGATCTATATGTTATAGTAAAGAATTGAAGCTTGAGCATCATTTGTTTGCATGTTACGTGATTGCGAAAGGATTATCAAGCAATATCCCTTTCTTATTCGTGTTGTGTCTCAAAATGAAGGTTGCCGGATTCTTTCGAAGATGATTTGAGCTACTTTAAACGTATGTGTGCATCCAATAAACTATCATGGGAGGTTTTCACGTACATATGTAAGAGCCTTAGGATTATGAACTGTCTAATTGTGTCTGCTGCTTAAATAAACAAATAGCAAAATACGATTTGGAGTGGCCCTCAGCGATTAGCACGAACCCCCCCCCTTCTCTCTTGGTCTCCTGGTGCTTCTCTTGGTGGGCGGTGAAGTTCAGGGTTGCCAGAGTGGTCATCGGAGGGTTACCTGAGGTCCAACTTTCGGTCTCCAGGAGCTGTCGGCGAAGGGGGCCGTCCCATTCGTCGGTCGTCTTTCGGCTTTCTCGGGTCTTCCCTGTCGTTTTCTTCAGATCTGTGCACCAGTGGAGGGATAAGGTGCTTTCCGGTCAAGGAGTTGGGTTGGCCGGCAGTTTTTGTCTGTCACTGCCAGCAAGTTTTGTGGCGGTTTTCCGATCGCTGGCGACTTTTTCACCCGCCGGAGTCTCTGCCTGAGTTTCCCCAAGCCACTTTTTCCGTCGCGGAATCAGCTGTTTTGTCCTTTGGTGGTGCTGCTATCTCCAACCAGCCATGGGTAAGTGGTTTTTTTGTGTATTTCTCCTTGTTTTCTCCTTCCTGGGTAGTGTGGGTAGTGTTTGGTAGCAGTGGGTTTTCTTCTTTTCGTTCTGTGGACTTTCTTCCTCCGGCTATGTTGCATTGCCCCGTCCCTGTGTCATGTATGCCTCTGTGAGGGTGGAAGGGAAGTTCTTGGAAGTGACTGGGGGTGGTGGAGACCTTTTTCCTTTTAAAGTTGCTGAGGCCAGTAGAAGAAAAAGGTCATTTATCCGGTTGAGCATCCAAGAATTTCAATGGGTGACAGTACAAATGGTTTGCTTCTGTTTCTCAAAGGGAGAACCATTGCGATTGAAAACCTTTAGGTGGGGTCAGAGGTGTCTTTTGCTTCAACTGAGAAAGAATAGCAAAGGTAGATTCATTGTCTTCTCTCTTTTGGGTAATGGTGGGCAGGCAAGGACAGTGATCTTTCCTCAGGGTGCTAAGGAAGACGACTGGCTTAGGGTGACAAAGATTCTTAAGGAGACTTTGATTGAGGGTCATAAGAAGCCATCTTCTCCACCAAGGAATGCTTCTATTCCCTCCAGGTTTCCGGTAAGCAGGGATAGGTCTTTTGCTAATGTTGTTCGAGATCATCTGGGTGGCTCCCCTAATTCACCTTTGATAGGGTGGAAGTGTAGGGATTGTGGTTCATAGGATGTTTGTGCAGGGGCGAAGAACATAATGTTAGTGGTAATGTGTTGAAGCATAAGGTCTCCTTCAAGGACAATGTTAATGATGTGTTGGTGTCTCATTGTAAGAAGAGTGGTTATAAGGAGTTTTTGGAGGCTTCTTCTCCCTATGTTAATCAATTCCAAGTCTTCAGAGATCTTTTGGAGAACTATCCCTCCTCTGATTGCGAGTGTAGCTCACACTGTAGTTCTCTGCGTGCCTCAAGGATCCCAGAATCACCTCCAAATGTGGTGGAGGAGCTGCATCCTCCAGCTCCTTCACCAGCTACGAGTGTGCTTGTTTACTCTGGTAGGAAGAAGCTTCGAAAGACTAATCTCGTTGATGCTGGGTCGGGCTCTCCTACTATGCAGGAGGTGGGAGGGCCTTCTTTGTTTGAGGAAGCTCTGCATCAAGCCCGCACTCAAGGTTTAGATGGTGCTGCTTTGCCCGGTTCTAGTTATTATGTTAGTGAAAGTTCTGTGTGGGTCTTGGAAAGAATGATCTTTTCTCGTAAGAAGATGGCTCTGGCCATTGAAGGTAGGGAAATGGAGTTGCTCTCTTTTCTTGCATTGCTGGAAGTAAATAGAATGAAAGGTGATCAGTTGGTTGAAGAGAGTGTGGGGGATGCAGTTGATAGGGATAGGTTGTTTTCGGATAGAGCCAACTGTTAATGTGCTTGCTTGGAATGTCAGGGGCTCAATTGTCCAAATAAGCGAGGCGATGTTAAGTGGGTGTTGCGTACTTTTGCATGCGATGTTGCCATTCTCCAAGAATCCAAGTTAGAGGTTGTTAATCGTTCGATAGCAATTAGTCTGTGGGGTCAGCGCCCGATTGAGTGACTTTACTTACCTTCAGTGGGTTGCTTAGGAGGCATTATTTTCATTTGGGACCCTCAAGTCTTGGAGCTTGCTAACTCTAGCATTGGGTCGTTTTCTGTACGTTGCAGGTTTAAGCCTTTGGAGGACAATTTTGAGTGGGGTGGGTCTGATTGGAGTATGTGGGACTAATGACGACTATATGCGACTGGCTTTATTTGAGGAGTTGTCGTTCTTTATGTCTTCTTGGGACATTCCATGGTGTTTGGGTGGGGATTTTAATGTCATTAGGTTTCCTTCAGAGAGATCCACAGGTTGGGCAATGAGAGAGTTCTCTAGTTTTATTGATTCTTGGAATCTTACCCTCCTTTGGAAGGTGGACGTTTTTCTTGGTCCAGCCATGAGCAAGTTCATGTGTTATCTCGCATTGACCAATTTCTCTTCTCGGTTGAGTGGGAAGATCACTTCCAAGGGTTCATCAAGTTACCCTTCCGAAAATCACTTCTGACCATTTTCCCATTCTCCTTCGGGTTGGAGAAGCCTTTAGAGGTAGACGTCTTTTTAAATTCGACAATATGTGGCTTGAGGCGGATGGCTTTAGTGACCTTGTCAAATCTGTTCGGGATGAACTGCATGTTACTGGGCCCTTGAGTTTTGTTTTGGCAAAGAAACTCAACTTTTTGAAGACCAAACTTAAACAGTAGAACAGGGAAGTGTTTGGCCATTTAGAGTTTAAGATGGCTAGTATGGTGGAAAAAGTGAAGCTCCTAGATGAAAAGGAGCAGCAACATTCTCTCTCATGGGCGGATAGATTTAAAAGATTGGGAATTAAAAAAGAAATCTCTATGGTTCGAAGATCCATTGATATTTATTGGCTCCAAAGAGCAAAGCAACAGTGGATTGAGGATGGTGATCGAAATACCAAATTTTTCCATCAGGCAAATAGGAGAAGAAAGTTTAATGCTATTCA
This sequence comes from Carnegiea gigantea, assembly GCA_029747015.1. Classification (NCBI taxonomy): domain Eukaryota; kingdom Viridiplantae; phylum Streptophyta; class Magnoliopsida; order Caryophyllales; family Cactaceae; genus Carnegiea; species Carnegiea gigantea. Next base: position 74,811 of record JAKOGI010002311.1, read on the forward strand.
CAAAATTAAAGTGGATGGTGAGCTTTATGTTGATGCTACCTCGGTCAATAATGTGATTATTCACTTCTATGAGAATCTGTATCATGAAGATCAACCATCAAGGACTTTTATTGATGGTATCGCTTCTGCCTCTATTAGCTTTGATGATGCTAGGGATCTTGAAAAAGATTTTACTGAAGATGAAGTTTGGAATGCCATCTCTGAGTTAGCAACAAGAAAGCTCCACGCCCAGACGGTTTCAGTATAGCCTTTTTTCAGCATTGTTGGTCTACTGACAAGGGGGAGATTATGGGATTTTTTGCTGACTTTCATAATAAAGATGTTTTTGAGAAAAGTTTAAATGCTACTTTTATTACTTTGATTCCCAAAGTGGCTAGCGTAGATGATATTGAGTCTTTTAGGCCCATCAGTTTGGTAGGAAGTGTATATAAAATTCTTACCAAAGTCCTCGGTTCAAGATTAAGAAAAGTTGTTGGAAAAGTTGTGGGTCCTTCATAGCATGCTCTTTTATTCCTGACCGTCAAATTTTGGATGTTGCTTTGATTGCAAATAAGTGCATTGATTCTTATATTAGATCTGGGATTTCTGGTATCCTATGCAAGTTTGGCATTGAGAAGGCTTATGATCATGTATCTTGGAGTTTCCTTTTGGCTATTCTTGAGACAATGGACTTTCCTAACAAGTGGAGAAAATGGATCTCTTTTTGTATTTGCACAGTGCACATCTCTATCTTAGTTAATAGTGAAGCATCTGGTTTTTTCTCAAGCTTAAGGGGTCTAAGGCAAGGTGACTCGTTGTCGCCTTTATTGTTCATTTTGGTTATTGAGTCTCTCAGTAGATTGATGATTAAAGCAGGTGAGGAAGGTTTCTTGAATGGCTTTCATATTAGTAATCCTCATTCCGAGGATTTGGTGATATCCCATTTGCTCTTTGCCGACGATACCCTTGTTTTTTGCAAGCCGGACAAGAGTAATTTAGGCTACTTAAGGTGCATCCTTCTCCGGTTTGAAGCTATGTCGGGACTAAGGGTCAACCTCTCCAAAGTGCACTCATTCTTGTTGGCGACGTGCCTGATGTTCATGTGTTGGCCCGTTTCTTTGGGTGTGGAGTTGATCATATCTGCCTTCTTCATGCCTTGGTCTTCCTCTTGGTGCTCCTTTTAAGAGCATAGCGATTTAGGACCCATTTGTTGAGAGGTTTCATAAGAGATTAGCAGGCTGAAAGTCTAAGCTTTTGTCTAGAGGGGGTAGATTGACCCTTTTAAAAAGCATTTTGTGTAGTCTACCCATCTACCTCATGTCTTTATTCACCATCCCAGCTAGCACTGCTAGTCGGTCAGAGAAAATCATGAGAGATTTTCTTTGAAATTCCAATGAAAATGGTAATGGCCTCCATTGGGTCAATTGGAATAAGGTATGTCGTCCTAACAATAGGGACAACTTGGCATAAGACCTCTTCGTGTTATGAACAAAGCTTTGAAGACCAAATGGTTGTGGAGGTTTGCAAGGGAGGATGATACCATGTGGAAAAATGTGATCAAGGCAAAATATGGAATAGATGAGTTGCGTTGGCGGAGTAAGAAGAGTTCTTATCCTCACGGTGTTGGTTGTTGGAACTCTATCTTAGCAAGCGTTTCAAATCTTTAGCGCATTTTAAGGTGAAGGATGGCTCAAGGGTGTTATTTTAGCATGATGTTTGGTGTGGGGATCGAACCTTTAACTCTTTTTTCCGATCTTTTTAGGATGGGTCGTTTGAAGTATGCCACGGTAAAAGTAGTTTCTTGGAATGGTGACACTAGCCATTGAAATTTGACTTTTGTGAGGAGTCTTAATGATTAGGAAGAGAACAGTATTTGTAATTTGTTAGCTATACTTGCTAGCAAAGAGGTTTTGTCCCAAGGTAAGGATAAAATTGTGTGGCCATTAAACTCTACGGGATCCTTTAGTGTCAAGAGTTTTTGTTCCACATAATTTGAAGCCTTGAATGGTTGATATTTTGCTGCTAAGTCCATTTGGAAGTCTAGAGCTCCCAAAAAAGTGTGTTTCTTTGCTTAGGCAACCACCTTAGACAAGATTTCCACGGATGACATGCTTAAGAGAAGAAATTTTAGAGGTCAAGTAGATGCTCTATGTGTTTGGAGGAGGAAGAAACTGTGGATCATCTCCTTGTACATTGTCGGTGGGTTTCTTCGCTTTGGGATTTATCTCTCTCTCTAATGGGGTTTAGTTGGGTACAACCTTCTAATGTGAGAGATGTGGTAGTAGCTTGGAGGAGAAGGATGAAGAAGGTTTGGGTCCTTGGAGTTTGGAACATGGTTCCTTTGGCTATTTGGTGGACTACTTGGATGGAGAGAAATCGTCGTATTTTTAAGGACAAAGTCTTGTTGTTTCAAGATTTCAAGCTCCATTTTTTGAGGTTGTTGTATAGTTGGAGTGTGGGCCTTAGTAGTAACAAAGATGTAAATTTTTTGGCCTTTTTCGATTGCATTATGGATGAGAGCTTAAAGGCATAATATTTTTGTATTGCCCCTTTTGTACATAGGTGACATCCCCTTGGTGTCCATTTAATATGCCTCTTTGATTACTTACCCAAAAAGATAAATAAATAAAAGTATGTGTGCATCCGTCAGTCAAGTTTCACTTTCTTATGAAGTTCTAAGATGAGTGTTGTATACCAAGTCTCTTATTTTGAAAGAGTTTCATATGAGATTGTGTAGCTAGAAAAACAATAAGCTTAGATAATAAGCTATTTGCTGAATGAAAGGCTTGTGTGTAATACGTGTAATGTGCTTCTGTGCTAGGTATACTATTATTCGTAAATAACTGCCACGTAGGAATGAATTCTATGCCAGTTAAGTGGCATGATAGTATGTTGTGTGCGACACAGGGAGTTGTTTACCTCCATGTCTGCTTTGATTATGTTAATGACAGTGTATCGCGGTAAGGCGACCTTGTTTAACTGATAATAAATATGAGTACATAAAAATATGCATGTTTATATGTTACACGAAATCGTAGGATAAGGACTACCACAGGAACCCTAGAAAGGGATCCAGGGGCCTAAGCCTAAGGGCAAGCTGGGGACCTAAGCCCCACACACTAGGGACTTAAGCCTGATGTAAGTTAAGATAAAATAAGACACAATAAGATAAGTTAAAGTAGGGACTGTGGCTCATACATTCAATAAAGTTCAAGGGGATGGTAATTTGATTCCCACCTGACGTCTTTCTCCTAACATTATGAGAAGCGTTGTAAGATGTCTATCTGAATAGGTGCCAGTTACAGCTTGAACTTGGCCAACTTGGGACAGCAAGTATCAAAGTATCTCTAAGGGTTAGTCTCTTCACGTTCTATGTTAAATGATATCTATTTTAAAACAAATTCAAAGTATGACTAAGTACCTTATGATTTAAGGTATGACAAATATGTGTAAGTTACGATAAGTAATGCGAAGAGATGATAAGTTACGATATGTGCAATACGATGAATGACTTGAGTTCTTCCTTAAAAAGTGTATAAGTTTGAGCCTTGAGGTTTATAAGCTATGTAATAGGTTAGGGGTGGTACTGGGGCGGGTACGGGGCAGGTTTAACCGTACCCTTACCCACCCATGCCCATTTTTAAAATCAATACCCATACTCATACCCATATCCTTCGGGTATTGTAAAACTAGACCCATATCCATACCCGCTGAGTATAACGGGTCTGCGGATTTTATTCGGGTACATATAAAACAAAATGAATTAAACCCATTTTATACCCATATTCAACATCAAACAAGGAATATGTCACATAAACATCAAGCTTCCAAAAAAATATCATATCCACCAAATACAACTAAAAGTTCCAAATTCAAGCAAAAAATTAACACTCGATAGTCATAGTTTCTAACAAAATGCCCTACCGGAGTCTTGAATATAATATAACCCAAAGCAAGTAGCAAAATATCTAAGTCCAAGCAACAAACTAGAACTTTGAATAACCGGGTATAAGTTTTATATAGGGAGGATATGGGGCGAGTATTTATAAAATGGGTATGAAGCAAGTATGAGGCGGATAGGAGCTATACCTATACCTAGACCTGTCAGTTCGGGCGGACGGATTAAATACGGGTCGGCTGTATTCGGGCTCGGGTAAAATACAGGTTGGATGTATTTCGGGTTTGGGAAAAATACGAGCAGGTGTATTTCGGTTTTACCAGTTTCGGATCAACCCAACAAGTTCAGAGCACCTTTTCTGTGAGTTATTTTTGTTTTTTCAAATTCAAAGATTCTGCATATTTATTACTTAGAATTGTAAGTATTTAATGAAAATGCATAATAATTGTAATTCCCCCAAAGAATATTAAAAATATTCAAATTTTTTAACATACTGTATGAACATCTTGTATGGGTCGGCAACGAATCAAGTCCTCCTTAGTTTTGGGTAGATTGACCCATATATTGAAAGAAGGTCAATAGCGGATCGACCACCCAGCCCGCCTAGAGCATTTTAATGGGTTGTAGTAGTTTGACCGCTAATAACCTATTTAATAATTTAACATTTTCATAAATTACCCTACAAATGTTGAATTAGGTAAAACTTTATTAATGAGCCAACCCTAATACGAATATGGCTAGCCGTTTTCCTATCACTAGCATCATAGTTCAAGACTAGTTAGAATGAAACCAAATAAAATTCAATAAAAGAAGTACAAGATATTATCTTGCAGTTATAACATCAAAATTTTAAATGATTACAAATTAATTAATTTAAAAATAATTAGACATATTTGTTCAAGTAAATAATGGTATGACTTGCGCACTTTTAATACTTGTCTTCTTTTAAAATAACTTTTTCAAAAGATTAGATAATTATTTCATACAATTTTATACCCATTTTTAATGTTTTTTTTTTTAAAGTTGTGTACGATATTATTTTCAGAGAATGGAAAAGAAAAAATAAGTTTATCATTGTTTAATTTGTAAATAGATACAATATTTATATAATGTCTTTTCAAACTATTCGATAAAATGACTAACCAGTATTATTAAGAGGAATAAATTAGAGAAAAATCAAAAACTAATTATATAATATTCGGGTCAAGCGGGTGGGTTCAGGTTCGGGCCGAGTTTGACCTGCTAATTTGCATGTTTTCGATTTTGATTTATTTCAGGTTCGGGTCGAGAAAATCGTGTTCAAAACCCAAAATTTTCAGGTGGGTTCGGGTTGGAATTTCGAGTCAGATCAATTTTTGTCAGATCTACCCATACCAATATCCATGCTCATACCCGTTTTAGCAATGCCCACCCCATACCCATTTTTTGCTCATTTTAAATGCCCATACTCATACCTGTTGGGGCAAGTTTTGCGGGTTTTAAGTGAGTATGAGTTTTTTGGCAGTCCTGTACTAGGTTATATGTCCCATTTAGTTAAGAGTATGTCAAAACTAGAAATGAGGTTTGAATGTAAGTGTTGCTTACACAAGAAGTTCGAATATGATTTTACTGGCTTGTTTGCATATGCTTATGTGTGAAACTTAAGAGTATTAAGTATGCTTCACATAAGGGTCAAGATTGAAGCATGTGAGCTAGGGGTGACGGACGATGTGTTTAAGTTAAGCATGTTGGAAATTGTTTTCAACTTCAATGATCTTCAAAAATGTTTATAACTACAAAACATATGTATTCAAGTATTGGTGCGAGTCACCCGCTCAACCCCTTTCCTCTCCTTCCAGGATAAGTTAAAAGGCTATCAATAAGTTTTAGTGAGAACTCCAACTCATTCGAGCCATTTAAATACAATTAATTAATTGTTGCATTTCCCTTTATATTTAATCACAAGGCACATAATATAAATTTAAAAGTCATTGGTCATTAGTTAGTGAGAGAGAGAGAGAGAGAGAGAGGGTGGTGTGCTTCATGGGTGTCTCAGGGTTGACTAGAGGTCATCGGAGGTCTACCTGGGGTTCGCTGAACCTTGGGTCTCCGGGAGCATCCGTCAACTCTGCTCACCGATGGCCCGTTATCCTCCATGGCTGACCTTCTCGTTTTTTCTTCATATCTACTCTTATTCTTCGGGTTTCTTACTTGGTTGAGGCTATTGCTGTGGGTGCCGGCGTTCTCTGTCGCCAATGGTGAGGTTTCAACCGGCGGTCCTGTCGCCAACGACCTTCCCAAGCACAGCAGAGTGTTTTCTTTTTTTTTTCCCCCAAATTTGCTCGTCTTCTTTGGTTTCTACCTTTCTAAGGCTTCCACTGAAGCGGCAGGCAGTTTCTGTTGCAACCGGTGGGGTTCTCGCCGAAGACACCATCGCCGACGACTTTTCCGGTCACCGGAGTTTCGAATTTGCTTTTTTCATTTCAGAAGAGGCCGTCTGAAGTGCTCTAGGGGCAGGTTTGTACGTTTTCACTCTCCGTAGTTGTTGGCCTATGCTTTTACCCGGATAATGGCTTTTGTCTTTTAGTTAGCTTGTTGAGACTCATTAATATGAGAGGAGGCTGCAAGAGGTTTGTGGCAATCGAAAGCAAATCCTTTGATTTAGCTATTGTTGGGACTGCAGAGGATGTCTTGAAAATTTATGAGAATACGAGGGGGAGGAGGACCTCACTTTTGCTGCCAGAGAATGTTGCTTTATGGTTATTAAGGGCCTGGGACAGATTTTATAACACTAAATCCCCCAATTGGTGCAATCAAATGCGTCGAGGCTCAAATATTTTTCTTTTAGAATCTAAGAGAAATAGGGTGAGAAAATTTCTGCAGTTGTCTGTTATAAACAAGGGCAAGCGAACTTTTGTTATTTTCCCAACAAGGTGGAATGAGAGGGGTTGGGCAAAAATCTTTGATGCTCTTACTAAGATTAACTCTCGCATTCTTGGGTGCATCAAGAGCACTGAGGAGGCCCCTACATTAAGGCTCTGTTCTTTTCGTGGGTAAATTGGGTGGGTAAAAGGGTGAAGTAGGTTGAAGTAGGTTGATATGGGTTGAGGTAGGTTGAAATTGGTATTTTTTTTTTTTTGAGGTGGGTTGAAATAGGTTGAAGTAGGTTGAAGTAGGTTGATGTTGGTTGAAGTGAGTTGAAGTTGGTATATTTTTTATGGGGTGGGTGGAAGCGGGTTAAAATAATGAGAATGTAATTAATGTGTAATAATTTATGAAGCTATCGTAATTTTGTGAAATTTTTCTTTATTCTTTTTTATCTTTTTTTTTTTTTAGCGTTCATTTCTTAGTTTTTATTATTTATTTATTTATTCATTTTTTATTTTCAATTTTTTTAATTTTGCAGCTTCTTATTTTGTAATTTTTTATTTTTTATTTTTTGTTTCTATTTTTTATTTTTATTTTTTATTTTTAACTGTTCCACTTTTTATTTTTATTTTTTACGTTTTATTTTTCATTTTTTCTTTTTATTTTTTCTTTTATTATTTTTCATTTTTCATTTTTTTATTTTTTATTTTTTACTTCTTAATTTTTATTTTGTATTTTTTTATGTTTTTATGTTTTTATTTTTATTTTTTATTTTCTATTTTTAATTTTTCATTCATTTTTTATGTCTTATGTTTTATGTTTTTTTTAATTTTCTATTTTTATTATTTATTTTCTAATTTTTACTTTTCTTATTTTTTATTTTTTTGTTTTTTATATTTTATATTTTTTTATTTAATATTTTTTAAATTTCTTGTTTTTTAATTTTTTTATTTTATTTTTTATTTCTTATTTTTTATGTTGTATGTTTTATTTTTTATTTTTTTATTTTTGATTTTTGATTTTTGATTTTTGATTCTTTGATTTTTAATTTTTAATTTTATTTTTATTTCTTATTTTTTATTTTTTACTTTGTACTATTTATTTTTTTAGTTTTTTAGTTCTTTATTTTTTATTTCTTATGCATTAATTTCATATGATTTTATGCTTTATATGTTCTTATTTTTTTATTTCTTATTTCTTATTGTTTATTTTTTTTATTTTTCATTGCTTATTTTTTATTTTTTATTTGTATTTTTTATTTTTCATGTTTTTATTTTTAATTTTTCATTTTTCATTTTTTTCTATTTTTTGTTTTTATGTTTTACGATTTTTTTTATTTCTAATTTTTTATTTTTTATTTCTTACATTTTAATTTTAATTTTTTAGTTTTTAATCTCTATTTCTTATTTCTTATTTTGTTCTTTTTTTATTTCTTATTTTTTATTTGTTATTCTTAATTTTTTGTTTTTAATTTTTAATTTTTTATATTTCATTTGTTATTTTTTTAGTTTTTTATTTTTTATTTTTGTTTGGTTTTAATTTTTTATATTCATTTATTAATTTTTTATCGTTTTATTTTTATTCCAAACAAAAGTTACAAAAAATTCAAAAAAAATAAAAAATAAAAAATAAAAAAACAAAAAAAGAAAATAGGAAATAAGAAATAAAAAAGAAAAACATCAAAACATAAAAAAATAAGAAATAAGAAATACAAAATTAAAAATTAAAATTAAAATGTAAAAAAAATAAAAAATAAGAAGTGAAAAATAAAAAAATAAAAACATAAACAACATAAACAACAAAAAAAATAAAAAAAATAAAACATAAAACATAAAAATATAAAAATATGGAAAATATGGAAAATAAAAACAAATATTAAAAATTAAAAATTAAATATGAAAACTTAAAAAATAAAAAATGAGAAATAGGAAATAAAAAAGTAAAAACATAAAAAACGTAAAATCATAGAAAAATAAAAAATAGAAAATAAAAAATAGAAAATGAAAAATTAAAAGTAAAAAATTAAAAACAAAAAATAAAAAATAAATAGAAAATAGAAAATAGAAAATAAAAAAGAAAAAACTTAAGAAATTAAAAAATTAAAAATTAAAAATAAAAATTAAAAATAAAAAATTAAATAATAAATAATAAATAATAAATAATAAATAATAAAAATATAAAAAATAAAAAATAGGAAATAGGAAATAAAAACCATAAAAAATAAAAAATAAGAAAGGATAAACAAAACTTCCACAAAATTTCGATAAGTTCATAAATTATCACACATTACTTTCATTCTCATTATTTTAACTCACCTAAACCCACCATATAATAAAGATACCAATTTCAGCATTTTCCAACTTACATCAACCCACTTCAATCTAGTTCAACCTATTTCAACCCACCTCAAAAAAAAAAAACCAACTTCAACCCACCTCAACCTACTTCAACCTAACTCACCCTTTTACACGCCCAATTTACCCACAAAAATAACAGGCAGTAAAATCTCACATGATACTTTACAAATTATTACAATTATGAAGGGGGTGGATTGAAGTTGGTTGAAATTGGTTGAAATTGGCATTTTTTTCAAGTGGGTTGAAGTAGGTTGAAATAGGTTGAAGTGGGTTGAGGTTGGTAAATATGGATTGACCCACGAAAAGAACAGAGCCTAAGTGACATTGCACATGGTGTTGTGTGTCCACCTTTGCCGCCGCCTCCAACTCCGGGTTGCCCAAAGTGTGGTTTTACTGGTGGACCAGAATGTATCCTTCGTTTGGTCCCACCCATTGCTGCAACTACGCCTTCGAGGAATGTTAATGAAGCCGTTGAAGAGCTTCCATTATCCAAGCATATGCAAATGGACCATGGAAAGCAAAGAGTCGTTACAGAGCTTGGTTTGGGAGCATGTAGTTCAGTGAGCACTCAAGTTCACTTCCAACGTAACAGTCTCAGGAATAGAAGGAATAGGGTGCGTGAGAGTAAGGGGTCTAAGGTCTCTGTATGTGCAAATTGGCCTCCAGACGCATTGTTTGTGCGTGAGACAAGTTCCCCTTCGTCAGATGAGGCTAAATCTTTTGATTCTGCTTTGTTTGAAGCTAAAATTTGTAGCCAAGCTTTTAGCAACACTATTGTTTATTGGGCAAGGAATGCTGTAGTCTTTCACCAAGTCCACAGGGGTTCTGTGGTTTTAGACATTCATCCTATATCAGATCATCTGTATCTTTCTAACGAGCTAGCCCCACCATCTTCTGTGAGCTTGCCTTGGTTCTTTGAGGAGAAGGACCAATCCCCCTCCTTAGTGGTTAATGCCCCATCTTCTTTGTTCCCTATGGGTAATCAGTCAACACTTTCACCGCATAATTGGGGGTTGGATTTATGTGGTAGTGTTCCTTATGATTTACCTCGAGAAGTGGTTTGTGACGCAATTGCAATCAGGGAGAACTCTCACAATAGTGCTCTTGCTTTCAGGTTGCGGAACACAACTCAAGAACATGCTAGGCAGTTAGTACCAATGGACAGTTGCTCAGAAGCTGATGATTCCGTAGCGCCGCTCGTCATTGATTACTCTTGTTTCCACGGCCCTAGCAATTTCTATTCGGTGGAAAATGTTTGAGATGGCGAGAATGTTAATTTTGATAATGTTTCCAAGTGGGTGACCTCCAAACTTAAAAAGCATTGCCACCTGTATTGGGGTGGCCTTCTCTAGTTATGAGCATGAGGTGATTCATCTTCTACCGAGAATCAAGAGTAGCAATGTTACGCCCAAGTCAACTATGCAGAGAACACCGCCATCTACCAAGAGGCAAAGGGAGCTTCGGAGACTTGAGTTTGGAGTTAATTATGATAGGCCATGTACTTCTACTAGTGGGTTGATGGTGCCTTATGTTAAGGTTTATCCGTTGGAATGTGAGGGGAATTAATGATCGTGACAAGAGGGTTTTCCTTAAAAATTTTTTTAGGGACTGGAATTGTGATCTCATCTGTCTTCAAGACACAAAACTTGAGGATGTAGAGCTTTCTGATATTTGTAGCATTTAGGGAAACCAACCTGTGGAGTTCACTGTTCTCAAGGCAATAGGTTCAGCTAGAGTAGTATTGTGGAATAAAAATTCATTCCAATTGAGTTCCTCATATCGCAGTGAAATTTCAATCACGTGCATTTTGCAATTGGTTGATGGCAGCGTCTCTTGGGCCTTCACGGGTGTTTACGGTCTGCATGTTAAGAGTCAACAAACTGAAGACGTGGGACGAACTGCGACGTATTCGAAATGGTTGGTCTAGCCCTTGGTGCAGGGGGGTTTTAATGAAATTTCGCACTCTCAAGAAAGGAGCACAGGTGTTTATCCTTCTAATACAATGGTGGAGTTTCAGGAGTTAATCAATTACTCAGCCTTGAAGATCTTCCCTTGAGGGGGGAGACTTTAAGTGGTCCAGGAGTGGAAATGAATCAGTATTGTTCAAGGTTGGATTGCTTTCTTGTGTCGGCAGCCTGGGAGAAGCTTTTGCCAGACATGTTTCAAAAGAGGCTACCAGACCTATTTCGGATCACTTTCCTATTTGTCTTGAGATAACGAGGTTGGAAAGGGGTAGGACTCCTTTCAAGTTTGAGAATATGTGGTTGGAATTTGAGGGATTCTCAGATCTTATCAAAGAGTGGTGGGGGGAGGCTCAAGTTGAAGGTTTTGATAGTTATATTGTTCCAAAAAAGCTTAAGTTTGTCAAAGAGAAACTTAAGAAGTGGAACACGGATGTATTTGGAGACATCAAGACTCAAAAGTATAATCTTTTGGGAATTACAAATTCTCTCCATGCGAAAGAAGAGACTTCTAGCCTTACTAGCATTGAAATCCAACAAAGAAGGGATGCAAAAGAGGCTTGGGCTAAAATTATTTTGATGGAGAAAATCTCCTAGAGACAAAAGTCAAGGGCTTTATGGCTTAAGGCAGGCGATACTAACACCAAATTCTTCCATATGGTAGCTAATATGCGTAGGAAGTTTAACTTTATGTCTTTCGTGATTGTGTTCAATATGATCCTCTCCTAGATATGAAGTCTGCAATCTACAACTTCTATAAATCTCTTTTTTCCGAGTCAGAGCCGTGGAAACCTAAAGTTGATAGTGTGCCTTTGCCCTTATTACGTGACTCTGATAAGACATTTATTGAGATGCCTTTCAGTCCAGAAGAAGTTACTAAAGCCCTTCTCGATTGCTGCGGTGCAGGGATAAGGGGCACTTTCAGTGGAGATGTGATGAGAATGTTTGCCGAGTTTTTCTCTTCAGGAAGATTTGTGGGCAGCCTCAATGCCACTTTTATTGGTCTTGTTCCTAAGAAAGCAAATGCTGAAAATATTAGAGACTTTCGGCCAATCAGCTTGGTTGGTTGCATTTATAAGTTGCTTTACAAGGTTTTAGCTCGAAGGTTACGGAGCATCATTGGGAATCTTATTTTAGAGAATTAAAATGCCTTTGTTGGAGGCCATCAGATCATTGATGCGGTGCTTATAGCAAATGGGCTTATTGATTCTAGGGTCAAGTCGGGAAAGCCACGTTTGTAAGTTGCATATTGAGAAAGCTTACGATTATGTGAACTGGAATTTTTTGTTGTATGTCATGACAAGAATGGGCTTTGGGGAAAAATGGATTGGATGGATCCTTCCCTTACATATGCTCTACATCCTTTACAGTTCTTGTCCATGGTTCTCCAACGGAGTTCTTTTCGGATTCTAAAGGTCTTCGTCCGGGAGACCCTTTATCCCTCCCTTCTATTTCTGCTGGTCATGTAGGTATTTACAAGGATGATTGATTTGACATCTAGTGCAAGGCTTATATCTGAGTTTAAAGTGGGTCGGTCGAGTACGATAACTATGAGTGTCCTCATCTTCTTTTGCGGACAACACTATTGTTTTTTGTGAAAATGATTGTGAGCATATGGTGAACCTTCGTTTTGTGCTTACTTGGTTTCAGGCGATTTCAAGTCTCAGGTTAACTTTGCAAAGAGCTCTATCCTGCCTATTGGACATATGGACAATATTCGACTGCTTGCAAGTGCTTTAGGTTGCAATGTTGATGCCTTTCCCACTACTTACCCAGGTCTCCCTCTCGGTGCTAAATTTAAGGAGATAGCCAATTGGGATCCATTTGTCGAGAGATTGAGAAAGACTTCGAGGATGGAAGTCCATGTACCTTTCAAAAGGGGGGAGACTAAGTCTCATCAAGAGTGTTCTCTCAAGTATCCCGACTTACTTCCTCTCTCTCTTTCCTTTACCTTCTTTAGTGGCCAATAAATTAGAAGCAATCCAGAGAAATTCCCTTTGGGATTCTTTTGGGAATGACTTCAAGTTTCACCCTGTGAGATGGAACATTATGAAGCAACCATGTTTAGGAGGGTTAGGTATAAGGGACTCCGACTCTTTAACGAGGCCCTTCTCGGTAAGTGGTTGCGGAGATTTATGAATGAAAAGGGCAATCTATGGAGAACGGTAGTTACCATCAAATATGGGGACGATGGATTCAGATGGTTTCTCCCTATTGCGAAAGGGCTCTTATGGGTATAGCCTTTGGAGATACATCTCCAAAAGTTGGGGGACATTCTTTCCACACTGTTCCTTTGAGGTAGAAGATGGTTCTACAATCTTTTTTTGGCATGATCACTGGTGCGGCGAGATTCCTTTAAAAGACCTGTTCCCTAGCCTTTACATTTTGGCGATAGACAGAAATGCCTTTGTTGCTGATTATCGGGAGCAGGTTTCTGGTACCAATATTTGGGCACCTCTTTTTCTACGTGATTGATTCGTTAATGATGATTCCTTGGTAAGCTTTTTAAATAAGCTTATAGAGGCCAAACTAGGAGAATCTTCAATTGGCAGGGTGAGGTGGGATCTAATCACTTAGGGGTGCTTCAAGGTTAGATCTTTTTATTTGAAGCTTCTCGATGGGAAGTATTCACCACGGGAGGTTCATTCTGAAAAAGGTTTCCCTTGCAAGCACATATGGAAGTCTTTAGCCCCTATAAAGGTTTATTTCTTTGTTTGGGAAGCTACACATGGGAACATACTAACGTGTGACAACTTACAAAAAAGGGGGAAATTTTTGGTCCTACCTCATAGATGCTTCATGTGTAAAAGGGACTCTAAATCTACGGATCATTTATTGCTCCATTGTCAGTTTGTGAGCATACTTTGGAATCTAGCTTTCAATTGTTTGGGCATTTCTTGGATTGCTCCTGATTTCATTACGAACCATCTTTTGGTTTGGAAGGGTTTCTTTGGTAGGAAAGTTAAGAAAAAAGAGGAAGCCATGGTCCTACCTCATGTCATCTTTGGGTGTATTTGGAGAGAGAGAGAAACAGAAGAGTTTTTAAAAGCACAGAAACTCCTCTTCAGCGTTTGAAAGAGAATTTCATCAAGATTCTCTACTTTTGGAAGAATGGGAAGTTTAGCTCTTCCTTTATTGATTTAGCTGATTGTGTGGATAGTTTACATTTAGGATGTATATAGCCTTTTGTATGATGCTTACTGTGCAGCTCAGCTTCTATCTTTTTATATTAATATATTACCTTTTCCTTATCAAAAAATAATAATAATAAAAGTCTTGTAGTGTTTGAGTTTGTGTTGTAATAAGGCCAATATTATTTAGAATCTTGATGCATGACCCGTCGTTTTATGGTAGTCTCTGGTGTGTGATCGTTGAGATGAGTAGAATCTAGCTAAAAGATGGTATTCTCTTTCCCCTCAAGGTCATGTCATTTAGAACCTCAGCTCTACAAAATGCCTCTACTCAATGCCACTTCTGACAGTCTAATCTAACTAGAGTTGTGAAGAGCATCTAAAATGCAAAGGTATTCTGCAAATAATATACAACCTGATAATCTTTAGGGAGATGGACAAGCCCAATATCTGCCAATAGTGTTCCAAGCTGCACCCGCATATCTCTGACAAATAGGCATCATGACAACATCAGCACTATGAAATATCGTACTCACAGGAATATTAAAGCAAACTTTATAACACAAATACCCCCCTAAAAAAAATCACGCACGTGCAATTTATGCATACACCTAGCGGGGTACACAAGTGTGCACATACGTGGTTGAAAAGTACGCACATATGCAATCGCACGTGCACACGCAACATGGTGCAATCATGTATGCATGAACAAACATGCACACGCCACACCTAAAAGCTTATAATGAGCAATTGAAGGGTCTAGACTAGAAGTGCATCTTTTTTGTTTTTTGTTTTTGGGGGCATATTGTCGGTAGTTTTACCCTTGTATTGCAAAGAGGCAATGCCCATTGGACCCTATATTTTTTTAATGAGTAATAAAAATGCATTAGATAGACATCAAGGGAAAGCCAACAATGAATAGAAGGGGCAATTACAAATATCATGCCCTCAAGCTCTCATCCATAACATTATCTCCAAAAACACTCATGTTTCTTCCTGATGGAGACCATCGTGAGAAGCCCAAGGACCATCAAGCTCAGCCCAAGGAGGATTCACTCAAGCTTCAAGAGGTCAAGGAAGTTGCCAAACTTTGCCGGAAATTGGCGTTCATGCCCGAAGAGGTAGTGCCGCCTTCATCCAGAAATTTCCCGATTTTTGTGTGCACTTTTGGCCTACCTAACGTGGACCCACAACTTGAGGCTCCACATGGTTTTGAAGCTTAAGATGTCAGCTTTAAAATAAGCCCAATTTTATTTAATTTGGACATCATTTGATTGGGCAAAATATCACTCAAAGATACGTTGTGCTGATCCAGTCCAGTCTGAGATAGGTGCATTGTTTGGGCCATAACTTTCAAACCGCTTATCCAAATTGAGCAAATGAGCCCATTCTGGAAAATAGACTTCCAGGGCTTTCTAACAAGCCCAAGAACGCGTGATTTGGCCGAGTATTCTGGAAGTTATGCTCTGTTGAAGTTGAGGCAGTTGCAAGGATTAATGCTGGGAATATGAAGAGTCTTCGGTTACATATATTGTGTGGCTGATATTGTGCACGTTTTAGATGCTTCTAGATTGATGTAATCAGCTGCAAAAATCCTAGAATATTCCTTGTAACCTCCCCCACCCCCTTTTATGATGTGTCTTTTCATTTTTCTTAGACTTTTCATTAGCTAGTTTTAATTGTTAGGAGTTATTTGAGTCTTTTGATTGTCTTTTGCTGAGTCTATAAAAGGGGAGGGGCATGTGAAGCTAATCATTCAGCATTGTAAGAGATTTCCAAAGTAATACAAGCACCTTTGAGAGTGATTCTCATTTGTGTCTCAAAATTCCTAGTTCTATATCTTGAATTTGGCTCATTCAAGTGGTGTTCTAGGTTCTCTTCCTTTTCCAATTGGAGTGATTCCTTGGTTAAGACAAGAGAATTAGCCCAAGATCAAGTCATTGAGTGGCTCCGTGAAGGATTATCTTAATTACAAGGTCTTGTTTATCCTTGTTCTTTTTGTTATTATTCTTCAAACCATCTCAAACTATCTTCCACCATATTCACTTTTCTTTGGTTGATTCTTGTTTAGTTTGAGTTTGAGTTGATTTGGTTCACTTACCACCCACATGTACATCAATTGGTATCAGAGCCAAGGCTTTTAAGTGACCCACATCATACCCAAACACATCCCAAAAAGCCAAAATACAAAAAAAAAAAAGAGGCACAAACCGGCAATCCGAAGTCTTGAAGACCAGAGAAGCAGCACGGTGCCCCCGTGCCACAACACACGACCGTGCCATATTCTTTTTCCAGGAATCTTCAAGTCGAGACGGAGCACGGTGCCCCCGTGCCGCCAAGCACGACCGTGCCACTCTACTTTTCTGCATTTTCTTCAGCCGAAGCATAGCACGGCCTGACCGTGCCCCCTTGCACGACCGTGCCACTTTCCCTGCTGCATATTCTTCCTTCAACGCATCTCCAACATGTCTACAAAGTCCACAAGAAGCGACCAAGCACGTGTGGAAGAGTTAGAAGCACAACTCACTTATCTTCGAACTCAACTTGGGCAACTTTTGGAGGAGAAAAGAAGGTGGGTTCATAGCCCCACTCCCTCTCATCCTCATGAACCGGTGGTTGAATCTGAAGAGGAAGTCCATCACTCCCATGCCAATTCAAGTGATGAGGAACCCCCAAGGAGACGAAGGCAAGGAGGAAATATTGGTGGTGTCCGAATTGACATCCCCGAATTTGAAGGCCAACTTGATCCGGACTTATTTCTCGATTGGTTGCACACCATTGAGAGGATCTTTGAATATGAGGACATCCCGGAAGATAAGAAGGTAAAGCTTGTAGCCCTTAAACTCAGAAAATATGCTTCAATCTGGTGGGCTAACCTTGGAGCGAAAAGAGCAAGAAACGGGAAAGGGAAAATCAGAACTTGGGCCAAAATGAAAGAAAAACTCAAGGCCAAGTTTCTTCCCTCTCACTATGTGCAAGACAATTATCTCAAGCTCCATCGACTCAAGCAAGGATCCAAGAGTGTGGAAGAATACACTCGGGAGTTTGAACAACTCCTACTCAAATGCGATTTGAGAGAAGACGACTCACAAACCTTGGTAAGATACTTGACCGGTCTTGATGAGTCCATTGCTCATGTAATTGAGTTGCAACCCTATTCATCCCTAGATGACTTGAGTTCTCTAGCCTACAAGGTAGAGCAACAAAAGAAATCAAAGGGAAAGAGTGTCCTTTCCAAGCCTCTCTCTCGTCCTTACCCCACACAAAAGCCTCCGTACTACCCTCCTCGTCCACAAAATCCCCCACCTCCACAAACCAAAAACACCACTCCAACCCCTCCAAAACCCTCCACACAAGAGCCCAAATCAAAGGACAAGGTTCGTTGCTTTCGGTGTCAAGGCATGGGACACTATGCATCTGAGTGTCCAAACAGGAGGATTGTTTCCCTAGCGGAGTACCAAGAAGCATGTGATGAACATGCCTATGATGAAGAAGAAGGAGAGCACTTTGAAGAAGGAAGTTTGGAAGAAGTTGAGGAAGGCCCCGATGAAGGAGAGTTGCTTGTTATCCGCCGGGCCTTGAGTGGAATTGCCACTCAAAAGGACATGGAGCAAAGAGAAGCCATTTTTCACACCAGGTGTACCGTAGGAGACAAGGTTTGTTCCCTTATCATTGATGGAGGTAGTTGTGCTAACGTTGCCTCAAAGACTATGGTGGACAAACTCAAGCTGCAAGTCTCTCCTCGTCCAAATCCCTACACCATACAATGGTTGAATCAAGGCAAAGGTTTGCAAATTACTCACCGTTGTCTTGTTTCTTTTTCAATTGGGAAAAACTATAAAGATGAGATTTGGTGTGATATAGTCCCCATGGATGCTTGCCATATATTATTGGGTAGACCATGGCTTTTTGATAGAAGTGTCATCCATGATGGCCGGATGAACACTTACTCTTTTCTCAAGGACCGTAAGAAAATCACTCTTACCCCTCTCAAAAGTCCTTCCCCCTCTAAGCCAAAAGACAATCCTCATTTGGAAGTCTTCTTTACTACTCTTCTCAAATCTGAGCACCATGAGTATGAGTCTTTTAAAGACTTGATACTTTTACAAGAAGAGTCTAAGCCATCATCTCCCTCACATCCACTACTCACCCCTCTTCTACAAGCCTATCACCATGTTTTTCCACAAGAAATTCCACATGGCCTTCCCCCTCCAAGATCTATCCAACACAAGATAGACCTCGTTCCCGGATCCGTACTTCCAAACAAGCCGGCATACCGGATGTCTCCAAGCGAAACTCAAGAAGTCCAAAGACAAGTGGATGATCTCTTGTCCAAGGGTTTAATTCGGGAAAGTCTAAGCCCATGTGCCGTGCCCGCCCTCCTTGTTCCTAAGAAGGATGGTAGCATGCGTATGTGTGTTGATAGCCGGGCAATAAACAAGATCACTATCAAGTACCGGTTTCCTATTCCCCGATTGGAAGATCTATTGGATGAATTACATGGAGCCGCTATCTTTTCTAAGATTGATCTTAGAAGTGGCTATTATCAGATTCGCATTTTTGAAGGTGATGAATGGAAAACCGCCTTTAAGACTAAAGGAGGTTTATATGAGTGGCTTGTAATGCCATTCGGGCTTACTAATGCCCCGAGCACTTTTATGAGACTCATGAACCAAGTTCTCAAGCCCCTCATTGGAACTTGTGTTGTCGTTTACTTTGATGATATCTTGGTCTATAGCAAGACCGAGGAGGAGCATGCCAAGCATTTGCAACAAGTTTTGGAGATTCTTTCACAAGAACAACTTTATGGCAATATGGAGAAATGCTTTTTCTTCACTCCTCAAGTGGTATTCTTGGGTTTCATTGTTTCCGCCCAAGGCCTCCAAGTTGATGAAAGCAAGATCAAGGCTATTCAAGAGTGGCCAACTCCTACATCCGTCACTCAAGTAAGGAGTTTTCATGGCCTAGCCTCATTTTACCGGAGGTTCATTAGAAATTTCAGCACTATCGTGGCTCCTATGACCGAGGTAATTAAAGGCAAAGAGTTTTCATGGAATGAGCAAGCACAACAAGCCTTTGAAGAGATCAAGAAGAAGCTCACTAGTTCCCCCGTTCTAGCCTTGCCTGACTTTACCAAAGTCTTTGAAGTAGAATGTGATGCATCCGGGGTAGGAATTGGAGCTGTCCTATCTCAAGAGAGGAGACCCATTGCCTTTTTTAGTGAGAAGCTCAACGATGCCAAGAAGAAGTACTCCACCTATGACAAGGAGTTTTATGCAATCATTAGAGCATTGGAGCATTGGCGTCATTACTTAGTTGGAGGTGAGTTCATCCTTCATTCCGACCATGAAGCTCTCAAATACATTCAAGGACAACACAAGCTCAACCCTAGACATGCTAAATGGGTAGAGTATCTTCAGTCCTTCCACTTCACTATCCAACATAAGGCGGGTACTCTCAACAAAGGAGCTGATGCATTGTCAAGAAGGTACTTATTACTCTCCACTTTGAGTACTAAAGTACTTGGGTTTGAAGTTGTTAAAGATTTGTACCCAAAAGATGATGATTTCAAGGACATTTTTGAGAAGTGTCTTAAACACCCCCATGGGTTGTTCCACTTAGAAGATGGGTTCCTATTCAAAGGTTCACGCCTTTGTATACCTCAATGTGGATTTCGTGAACTGCTTATCCAAGAGCTGCATGGAGGAGCCCTAGCTGGCCATTTTGGTGTTGAGAAGACTAGATCAATGTTGAAGGAACACTACTATTGGCCTAAGATGTCAAGAGATGTAGAGCATTTCATCAAAAGATGTTCTACTTGTCAAATGGCTAAGAGCCATTCTTTGCCCCAAGGATTGTATTCTCCACTCCCCATTCCTCAAGCCCCTTGGGAAGATATTAGCCTGGATTTTATCACGGGTTTGCCTAGAACCCAAAGGAACAAAGACTCCATTATGGTGGTTGTGGATCGATTCTCCAAGATGGCGCATTTCATCCCTTGCCACACCACTAATGATGCTACTCAAGTGGCTAATCTTTACTTCAAGGAGATTGTGAGACTACATGGCATTCCAAAGAGCATGGTATCTGATCGGGACTCCAAGTTTCTTAGTCATTTTTGGCTAACTCTATGGCGCAAATTGGGTACTCAACTCAAGTTTAGCACTACTTGTCATCCCCAAACTGATGGCCAAACTGAAGTCACTAATAGGACTTTGGGTACCTTACTTCGAGTCCTAGTGAAGAAGCATTTGAAGAATTGGGATGAGTTGCTACCACATGCCGAGTTTGCATTCAATCGAGTGCCTAGTAAGTCGACCCAACTCTCTCCATTTCAAGTTGTGTATGGCTACAATCCCAAGAGTCCCTTGGATCTTGTTCCCATTCCAACTCCCACAAAATTTAGTTGGGAAGCTGAAAAAAGAGCCAAGGAGATCCAAGATCTTCATGCAAGAGTTAGAGATAACATTGCCAAGGCTAATGAAAGAGCCATGCAAAGCGCCAACAAGCATCGCAAGGAGGTACATTTTCAACCAGGAGATTTGGTATGGATTCACATGAGGAAGGAGCGTTTCCCTTCAAAGAGAAAATCTAAGTTGATGCCGCGTTCCGATGGTCCATTTGAAATCCTTGAGAAGGTTGGGCCCAATGCATACAAGGTTGATCTACCTGGAGATTATGGAGTTTCGGCTACCTTCAATGTCTCCGATCTTAGCCCCTATTTCGATGATGAGCCCCTTCCTAGTTTGAGGGCAAACTTTCACTTACCCGGGGGGAATGATGGAGACCATCGTGAGAAGCCCAAGGACCATCAAGCTCAGCCCAAGGAGGATTCACTCAAGCTTCAAGAGGTCAAGGAAGTTGCCAAACTTTGCCGGAAATTGGCGTTCATGCCCGAAGAGGTAGTGCCGCCTTCATCCAGAAATTTCCCGATTTTTGTGTGCACTTTTGGCCTACCTAACGTGGACCCACAACTTGAGGCTCCACATGGTTTTGAAGCTTAAGATGTCAGCTTTAAAATAAGCCCAATTTTATTTAATTTGGACATCATTTGATTGGGCAAAATATCACTCAAAGATACGTTGTGCTGATCCAGTCCAGTCTGAGATAGGTGCATTGTTTGGGCCATAACTTTCAAACCGCTTATCCAAATTGAGCAAATGAGCCCATTCTGGAAAATAGACTTCCAGGGCTTTCTAACAAGCCCAAGAACGCGTGATTTGGCCGAGTATTCTGGAAGTTATGCTCTGTTGAAGTTGAGGCAGTTGCAAGGATTAATGCTGGGAATATGAAGAGTCTTAGGTTACATATATTTGTGTGGCTGATATTGTGCACGTTTTAGATGCTTCTAGATTGATGTAATCAGCTGCAAAAATCCTAGAATATTCCTTGTAACCTCCCCCACCCCCTTTTATGATGTGTCTTTTCATTTTTCTTAGACTTTTCATTAGCTAGTTTTAATTGTTAGGAGTTATTTGAGTCTTTTGATTGTCTTTTGCTGAGTCTATAAAAGGGGAGGGGCATGTGAAGCTAATCATTCAGCATTGTAAGAGATTTCCAAAGTAATACAAGCACCTTTGAGAGTGATTCTCATTTGTGTCTCAAAATTCCTAGTTCTATATCTTGAATTTGGCTCATTCAAGTGGTGTTCTAGGTTCTCTTCCTTTTCCAATTGGAGTGATTCCTTGGTTAAGACAAGAGAATTAGCCCAAGATCAAGTCATTGAGTGGCTCCGTGAAGGATTATCTTAATTACAAGGTCTTGTTTATCCTTGTTCTTTTTGTTATTATTCTTCAAACCATCTCAAACTATCTTCCACCATATTCACTTTTCTTTGGTTGATTCTTGTTTAGTTTGAGTTTGAGTTGATTTGGTTCACTTACCACCCACATGTACATCACTTCCACCATAAAGAGCATGACTTCAACTATGTAAGGTTCGCAAAATGTATACTTCGAAATCTTTAAAGGACAAAGCTTTGCTCTTAAAAATATGACTAGTCCATTACTTTCATGTACACCACCAAATGGCCAAAGGAATCATCTTCCAAACACCACAATCCACTCTTTTTCATTCTTCTTGTCCACGCCACCACCATGTGATGCAAACAAATATCATGGGAAGATATATTCTAGAAAAATAGGAAATTTTGAAATTTAGAATTTTTATTTAGAAGGATGTTATATTTTAGTTACTTCCTTCTGTCATTTAGCTAGCAAATAATATCTTTTTGATTACATTATCATTTAGTTTTCTTATTATTTAGACTGTATTTTTCTATTTAGAATCCCGAATATGTTCGAGGGAGGTGGACTTGAATTGAATTGAAACATTAATGTAATCTTTGGTTAGATGTAATTAACCCTGTAATGCAATCAAACTTATAATTGTATTTTCATTACCTTCTTTGATTGTATGGCAATATTGCAATAAAAGAACTATTTTGTAATTATGATTACCACAAACTAAGTAATCATTATTACATTGCAATGTTGATTGCATTACATTACCATTACATTACATCCAACCAAACATTACATAAGTGTTTGAAAATTCTAGTGTGAACTTTTCCGAGGTAGTAATTGCTATTAGAGCGTCCTACATCCCCATGTCTTTGACAGAAAAAAATTGAACTCATCTAACACGCATCAAGGAAAGAGACAAATGCCAGAGTGACGAAACCCAATGACAATGAACAAAAGATAGTCTACCATTTCTTCCTCCTCGAGACACAGAAAAAATCCACTAGGCCCATAGAAACTGCTTCTTTTAAGCACATCCTCCGTAGGGATCTTATCTTTCGTGGCCACCCAATCCAAAAAACACATTTTAGTGGGAGCATTAGACTTCTAAATGGCCTATGAAGGAAAACTAGTGTCATTGCCACTATCATAAAGCCTTCGGCAGAAACTCTAAGCTAGGAAAGAACATTGAGTCATGAGGCCAGAGAATCTCATCAATAAACCCGGAAGACACATTCATCTCGACAACTGTCTGTAGCAAAGAAGTTGTAGACTTTTTCCTCTTCCTAATAAGGGCCTATTCTTCTCGTGGTTAAATTGTGGGTGTGGAATGGAAAGTTATGGAAAAAAGTGGGAAGGAGTGGTTTGTTGTATGCAAGAGTGGGAAGGAATGAACTGGAGTAGGAAGAAGTGGGAAGAAATGAAAAGAAGTGGAATTGGGTGGGAGCATTGATATTTGTTTTAGTAATGATTTGTATAACATGAAATTAACTATATTTAAGCTTTATGGTTGAGAATCGATACTATGTGTACACGCATTTTTTTTCATGGTTTGCATTATGACGGTAAACTAACATACATAGTATAATATTACTTTATTTTTAAATTATTATATGTATACATATTAATTCAGGGCCTTTTCTCTTCGTTGATAAATCTCATTTTATCAACTTCAACTAATTTCAATCTGTTTCTACAAACTTTTACCAACTCTAATTAAAAAAATTTTCAATTTCAAACTACTTCAACCAACTTCGACCTGTCATAACCCAAAAAAAAAAAAAAAAAAAAAACAACTCAACAACTCAATTCAAATATTCCCACTTTTTTACATTAATCATCTTCTACCCATCATACCAAAAAACTGTACCAACTTCAACCAAATTCTTCCAATCTTCTCTAACCTTAACCAAGTTCTACCCATCATACCCCCCAAAAAAAAACTGCAATCCACTTCTACCAATCTCAACCAAGTTCAACCCACCTCTACCAATTTCAACCAACTTTACTCATTTACCAACCCTTATTTCCCAACCAAAAGAACAGGCCCTAGATGTTATATTGGTTGGTTTGTTATAAACATGAGTATATTATATTTATGAGAAATAGTTAATTTGAACTTTATAAAATAAATAAAAGTAGTTAATTGAAAATAACAAATAATAAATATTAGGCTGATAATTCTTGCATCATTGGAAGCAAATAGAAAGAGAGGGGAACAGTCGGTTGAAGAGAGTATGGGGGATGAAGTTGATAGGTATAGGCTGTTTTCGGATGGGGCCAGCCGTTAATAGCCGTTAATATGCTTGCTTGAAATGTCAGGGGGCTCAATTGTCCAAATAAGCGGGGGGATGTTAAGTGGGTGTTGCGTACTTTTGCTTGCGATGTTGCTATTCTCCAAGAATCTAAGTTGGAGTTGGTTAGTCGGCCGATAGCGTTTAGTTTGTGGGGTCGTCGACCGATTGAGTGGCTTTACTTACCTTCAATGGGTCGCTCAGGAGGCATTATTGTCATTTGGGATCCTCAAGTCTTAGAGCTTAGTGAATCTCGCATTGGATCGTTTTCTGTGTGTTGTAGGTTTAAGTCTCTTGAGGACAATTTTGAGTGGGGTCTGATTGGGGTATATGGACCTAATGACGACTATATACGACGGGCTTTATGTGAGGAGTTGTCATTCTTTATATCTTCTTGGGACATTCCGTGGTGTTTGGGTGGAGATTTTAATGTCATTAGGTTTCCCTTAGAGAGATCCACAGGTGATCGGTCGTCTTAAGCAATGAGAGAGTTCTCTAGTTGTATTGGTTCTCGCAATCTCGTTGGCCCTCCTTTAGAAGGTGCTCGCCTTACTTGGTCCAGCCATGAGGAGGTTCCTATGTTATCTCGCATTGACCGATTTCTCTTCTCGGATGAGTGGGAAGATCATTTCCAGGGGGTTCATCAAGTTACCCCTCCGAAGATCACTTCAGACCATTTTTCCATTTTTTCCATTCTTCTGCGAGTTGGGGAAGTCTCCAGAGGTAGACGTCCTTTTAAATTCAAGAATATGTGGCTTGAGGCGGATGGCTTTGACGACCTTGTCAAATCTGTTTGGGATGAACTGAATGTTACTGGCCCTTCGAGTTTTATTTTGGCAAAGAAACTCAACTTTTTGAAGACCAAACTTAAACAGTAGAATAGGGAAGTGTTTGGCCATTTAGAGTTTACGATGGCTAGTCCGGTAGATAAAGTGAAGCTCTTAGATGAGAATGAGCAGCAACTGTCTCTCTCTTGGGCAGATAGATTTGAAAGATTGAGAGTTAAAAAAGAACTCTCTATGGTGCAAAAATCCATTGATATTTTTTGGCACCAAAGAGCAAAGAAACAGTGGATTGAGGACGGTAATCGTAATACCAAATTTTTCCACCAAGTGGCAAATAGGAGAAGAAAGTTTAATGCTATTCACAAAATTCAAGTGGATGGCGAATTTTATGTTGATGCTGCCTCGGCCAGGAATGCGATTGTCAAATTCCTATAAGAATCTGTATCATGAAGATCGACCATCAAGGTTTTTTCTTGATGGAATCGCTTTTGCCTCTATTAGCCCTGAGGATACTAGGGATCTTGGAAAAGATTTTACTGAAGATGAAGTGTTAAATGCCATCTCTGAGTTAGGTAACGAGAAAGCTCCAGGGCCAGACGGGTTCAATATAGCTTTTTTCAGCATTATTGGTCTATTATCAAGGGGTAGATTATGTGATTTTTTGCTAACTTTCATAATAAGGGTGTTCTTGAGAAAAGTTTAAATGCTACTTTTATTACCTTGATTCCCAAAGTGGCTGGTGCAGATGATATTAAGTCTTTTAGGCCCATCAGTTTCGTAGGAAGTGTATATAAGAGTCTTGCCAAGGTCCTCGCTTCAAGATTGAAGAAAGTGGTTGGAAACGTTGTGGATCCCTCACAGCATGCTTTTGTTCCTGGCCGTCAAATTTTGGATGCTGCTTTGATTGCTAATGAGTGCATTGATTCTTATATTAGATCTCGGATTTCTGGTATCCTATGTAAGCTTGACATTGAGAAGGCTTATGATCATGTCTCTTGGAGTTTCCTCTTGGCTATTCTTGGGAAAATGGGCTTTCCAAACAAGTGGAGGAAATGGATCTCTTTTTGTATTTCCACTGTGCGCTTCTCTATCTTAGTTAATGGTGAAGCATCTGGTTTTTTTCTCAAGCTCAAGAGGTCTAAAGCAAGGCGACTTGTTGTCGCCTTTATTGTGCATTTTGGCTATAAAGCCTCTCAATAGATTGGTGATTAAAGCAGGTGAGGAAGGTTTCTTGAATGGCTTTCATATTAGTAATCCTCATTCCGAGGGTTTGGTGATATCCCATTTGCTCTTTGCCGACGATACCCTTGTTTTTTGCAAGCTGGACGAGAGTGACTTGGGCTACTTAAGGTGCATCCTTCTCCGGTTTGAAGCTATGTCGAGACTAAGGGTCAACCTCTCCAAAAGTGCACTCATTCCGGTTGGCGATGTGCCTAATGTTCATGTGTTGGCCCGTTTCGTTGGATGTCGAGTTGATTATCTGCCCTCTTCATACCTTGGTCTTCCTCTTGGTGCTCCTTATAAGAGCATAGCGATTTGAGATCCAGTTGTTGAGAGGTTTCATAAGAGATTAGCAGGCTGGAAGTCAAAGCTTTTGTCCAGATGGGGTAGATTGACTCTTTTGAGAAGCACTTTGTGTAGTCTGCCCATCTACTTCATGTCTTTATTTACCATCCCAGTTAGCATTACTAGTCAGTTAGAGGAAATCATGAGAGATTTTCTTCGGAATTCCAACGAAAATGATAACGGCCTCCACTGGGTCAATTGGAATGAGGTATGCCGTCCTCAACAGCAGGGAGGACTTGGCACAAGACCTCTTCGTGTTATGAATAAAGCGTTGAAGACCAAATGGCTGTGGAGGTTTGCAAAAGAGGATAGCGCTATGTGTAAAAACGTGATCAAGGCAAAATATGGGATAGACAAGTTGGGTTGGTGGAGTAAAAAGAGTCCTTATCCTCGCGGAGTTGGTTGTTGGAAATCTATCTTAGCAGGTCTTGAGCGTTTCAAATCTTTAGTGCATTTTGAGGTAAGGGATGGCTCAAGCGTGTTATTTTGGCACGATGTTTGGTGTGCGGATCGTATTTGAAAAATCTTTTCCCGATCTTTTTAGGATGGCTCGTCTGAAGTATGCCACGGTTAAAGTAGTTTCTTGAAATAGTGACGTTAGCAATTGGAGTTTGATTTTTGTAAGGAGTCTTAATGATTGGGAAGAGGATAGTATTTGTAATTTGTTAGCTGTATTTGCTGGCAAAAAGGTTTTATCCCAAGGTAATGATGAGATTGTGTGGCCACTTAACTTTAAGGGTTCCTTTAGTGTCAAGAGTTTTTATTCCACACAATTTGAAGCCTTGGACGGTTGTGATTTTCCTGCCAAGTCCATTTGGAAGTCTAAAGCTCCTGTAAAAGTGTGTTCCTTTGCTTGGGCAGCCACCTTAGGCAAGATTCCCACAGATGACATGCTTAAGAGAAGAAATTTCAGAGGTCCAAGTACATGCTCCATGTGTTTGGAGGAGGAAGAAACTGTGGACCATCTTCTTGCACATTGTCGGTGGGTTTCTTCGCTTTGGGATTTATCTCTCTCGCTAATGGGGATTAGTTGGGTTCAACCTTCTAATGTGAGAGATGTGTTAGTGGCTTGGAGGAGAAGGATGAAGAAGAGCTGGATCCTTGGAGTTTGGAATATGATTCCTTTGGCTATTTGGTGGGCTACTTGGAATGAGAGAAATCATCGTATTTTTGAGGACAAAATCTTGTCATTTCAATAGTTCAAGCTCTATTTTTTGAGGTTGTTGTATGGTTGGAGTGTGGGGTTTAGTGGTAACAAAGAGTTAAATTTTTTGACTTTTATCGATTGCATAATGGATGAGAACTTAACGCCATAATGTTTTTGTATTGCCCCTTTTGTACATGGGTGACATCCTCTTGGTGTCCTTTTATTATACATCTTTGATTACTTACGCAAGAAAATATATATATTAGGCTGATAATTATTAAAACATTAGTATACATAATTACATACATTATACAAGGTTTCAAAGTGTTGGAAGGAGTAGAAGGGAATGAAAGGAGTAGGAGGGAGAGAGTGGGAAGGAATCGAAGGGAGTGGGAAAGAGTAGGAAGAAATAGAAAGAAGTGGAAAAGAGTGAAAAGCACTGGAGGCCAAGGATTACCAACAAAAGGAACAGGGCCTCATTAGGGCTCCTTGAAAACATTATGTTATTATGACTTTAATCACCATTCCAAGAGAACATTATGTTCCAATGAAGTTGATCACCATTCCAAGAGAACAGAGCCTCGTTAGGGCTCCTTGAAAATATTATGTTCAATGCACCAAAAACCATGCCAAAAAGCACCTTAGACCCATTCTTCACCTCAAAAAAGACTAATCATTTGAAATGCTCCACGCCAGCTATGATCGACTTCCAACAACCCACCTACCCACCCCATGAGCAAAGGGAATTTTCTTGCTCTATCAGCCATACTGTCCACCCCATATTTGGCATTGATCACACATTTTAAAGGAGCCTCCTCCCCTATCCCAAAACGCCAAAGCCATTTGGTCTGAAGGGCTTCATTCATAAGGCGAACAAGAGGTCTCATGCCTAGGCCCCCCTAAGCTTGAGACAACAAACCTCTCCCCAATCCACCAAATGGAAACCACCAGTTTCAACATTGGACCATCTCCCATAATTTTCTCAAGATAGCAATGCTATCTATGATAGCAAACAAATATGTGAAATAAATGGGACTGCTCTTCAACAAAGGAAGCCTCCCCTGTCGCCCTTGGACAAAAGCTTAGATTTCCACCCTGTTAATCTCTTATGGAACCTTTTAACAATAAGCTCCCACGTTACTTTGCTCCTATGATTGGCACCAAAAGGGAGACCAAGGTAAGAAGATGATTAATAATCAAACCCCACCGTGGGGGGGGGGGGGGGATGAGCCAGGTGTTGAGGGTAAGAGACCTCACCAGTTGGGGTAAGAACTGACAAGTTGACTCTAAGCCCAGACATTGCTTCAAACAAAACAGGGATACACATCAAATAATCAAGATTCCTGTCATGTTTTTTCAAACGATGAGAGTGTCATCAGCAAAGAGACAGTGAGAAATCATCAAGCTCTGCTATTCAGATCCAAAATTTAAAAAATAATTGATTGCAAACTACTCCACATCAAAGGACAAGCGAGGAATTCAGCAAAGGATTTTGCCTTAGTCCAATGTAATCTGAAATGTGGTTCACTCAACTTCAAAACCTTTCTAATGTGACCATTTCATCAGGAACATCCTTATTTCATACCCATGGTTATTACCCTGTTTTTACAGGGAGTTTTGTCCGAGGATAATAAAATCATTTGGTTTATCACTCAAATGAAAAGGAATTCAGGGTAAGTTCTCCATCAAATACATAAATTTATCCCCATGATTAACTGTTACGGTGTTACGTGTTTCATCGTCAAACAGCACGCCCCCCCCCCCCAAACAAAAAAACAAAAGATGATGGAGCATAAACCCAGGGGAAAAGAGTAACACAATATGCACCTTATCATGTACATAACTGAGCTGCTGAGAGAATATGATCTGCAGAAATTTTGTGCAGCTTTAGCTCCTCTCTGGAACAAAAAGATTGTGTCAGTCAACCAAAAGCATACCAAACTGAGCATTTGATAAGGCTACACCGCACACCTTCTTGATAAGCACATACACGAGTCACGAGTGTCAATAACATCTAAATAAAGCATGCCTACTGACTGATGAACATAGTTATTTACATGTTCCATATGGGCAAATAACAGCGTGCCAGAATACTTTAAAAGTACAAGACATTGTTCTTGTATTCTGAATCATATTTCATCAGAAAAGAATCTGTCGTCTCAAAAGGGCATTATTTGAGAAGCAATAAGATGAGGAAAAGGAGGCTTTGCAACATTGAAGACTTGCCTCACTCAAAATCCTTTCCCATTTTCTGTAGGCAACCATCATTAAAATGTGGTCGGATTGCTTCTCATTATCATTTGGAGGGCCTGATCCATCTGTTTTATCCATCATAATTGCAAATTTTGATCTTTCAACTGATTCCCTCTGTAACAGAAATAGAAGAGCAATCTTTGTGATACAAGTTGATTTCAAATTTGCAAGGGTAGAGCTCAAATGCTAGTTACTATGGCATGCAGAAACCTCATTTTTTGAGTAAGTAAATGGGGACTTGTGGCTTAGGATTGCTGAAATCGATAGAACGGGAGACAGACAGCCAAACATTGCACCATATAACATCATCTGCAACAAAGCAACAAACAATATTTGAATTAACTTGTTTCAACACTAATACCAGACAAAGGCCACAAGTTCGTCTGCTGCCCATCGTCAGTTGAACTCTCCACCTTTATTTTGTTTTTAATAAGCTAACAAATATGCTCAGAAAGAGAACAGAACCCCAAAAATGAGAAACAGCAGTCACGAGCAAGAATGTGAACATCTGACCTTCCTTAACCTGCTAAAGTCGGCATCTCGTTACAGCAACTAAGGTAATGGCATAGCATTCATTAGAACATGCAGGCACACACACAGAGCATATCAAAGAATAACTTCCAGAGCAAGGGAAACCTCTTCCAAGCACCCAACCTCCCACCCACCAATCCATTGCATTGTCTCTCCTACACACCAGCCATCATGCCATCTGTTGTGGCATTGAATGGGCAAGACCGGAGGAGAAAACTCAAGGGGTGGAGTGGAGAGGGCTTGCTGAGATTGGATAATATCCCTTGGATTGCAATCCAAGGGCTATGTTGGATTGGGAGTTAATCAGCATAGGAGTGACTAGATGGATGACAATCATAGGGAATAGATCTAGTCCCAGCTCTCATGATTAGCATAACTATCCGATATCTTATCTATATATATAATATATATTGGGCCCAATGATGATGCAAAAAGACAAGAGCAAGCCATGATGAGCGGGATGAACTATAATAATATACCACTAAAGTAGAAATTGCAAGTTAGAAGCTTCTAAATATTGTCCATTTTTTCGGCAATGAAAAAGAAACACCTTTTTGGACAATTTTCCAACTTTGGACTAAATCAAAATTCCTCCATTGACCTTGTCCTCTGTTTCATCTATCATGGAGATTGGAGAATTAGGCAGTCAATACTTTTTAAATGAAGGTTCCAGCAAAACTGCTCTCCATAATTCCATGGCAAGGCCACATACACAGCACATCAATCCGGTCATCCGCCCGGGCACAACACCCCCACTAGTGCCACCACCCAACCCTTCCAAGGCAAGAATCAAAGTATTGCCTCAGTTTGGGTATGGTAGAAATTCAGGAACATTGAATATTTATCATATTTCCTTGATAGTTAAGAGTGACACCCATTAGCCAAACAAGAAGAGAATTGCTCTTTATATTACATTGCAATTACAAATACAAGATTTGCCTTTATAAGAAATAAAAACAGAAAATAAGAGCAATTCAAACCTTCCCAAGAAGCAAATCAACTGGCAATTTGGCCAAATGATGTCCAAGGGGTGTCAACACTTCATTTTCATCAATAGCACCAACCTGAACAATGATAAATGTAGCATCATAAGAAATCATGAACAACATTTTAATTTGATCTTTATTTTGTCCTACACAAAAGAATAAAAGCAGCCAAGTTGCATGTCGCTTCAAAGTCCGATCTTGCAGACAAACTTTTAGCCTTGTTTTTATGGGCTCAGTACGAAACCAGTAACAACCATTAACCCACGTGCAACAAACCAAGATTACATTATGGAGGCACTAAAAAGGACACCTCCATATAGTGTTGGATGTTGGTCTTGACATTCATTGATGGTTCTATGTTCTGGTTTATGAGTGAATGCCTTCAAGTTGCAGGAACCTTTTTGAAGCAGCCATAGTATGCTGGGATTTGTTGTTTCTGCACCTAAAGGTTGTTCCCCAGATAATTAAAAGTACTGAAGGAAAAGAGGGGGGCCTGATGGAAGTTTCCCCGATAATGGAGCCCGATAACACAAATAGTGCCTGCTGAACATGCTGTACACAATCCTAGGAAAGTCTCTAGAGGGCTCCAAACCATACATATGTCGCCAACGACTTTTAAGCTTTGCTGTTAGCACACTTTTTCTCGAGGGACTCCTTGTTCATGTTAGATTCTTCCATCCTTTTACTATAGTATTTCAAATAACTCTTAGGGAGCAGTCTGAGAAATTGCTAAAATAATAAAATACAACAACAAAAAAGGAAAACTGAATATGTGAATTCAAGCAACACTACCTCCTTGAGTGATGAGATGGCTGAGTGTATAGCATCGTCCCGGGGAATCTCCAGACCCTGGAAGTCACATGTTTATATGAATGAATTTGCCGAGGCAAAAGACTGCTGTAACCCCACAACCACCCCCACCCTTGAAAAAAAAAAAAAAAACCTCCACATGCGGCATACAGAACTAAAGAAAAGGCGGGAAAAAAGCAGAAGAATGGGTCTAGTGACCTGTCCTTGCATCTGCATCCTATTAACAGTACTCATTAATAAGATGAAAGATCAACGAAAAGGAAGAAGGTTTAACTTTAGAAAACTAGTATGTTCCTTATTTTGATTCTCATGAACTTCCTTTCTTTGAATCTTTATATTTTTTGCTTTTGTTTGATCTCAACCATCAGGCCTTCCCATTTAACAATATCACAACAATTTGTAAAAATTTGACTAAGGAAACTAATTTTCAATCGGAGAGCATAAATTATGGAAAAGGACCAGAAATCCTCAGTATCTAACTACAGAAAGTAGCACTCAATCACTCAGGAAAACTGAGACGACAATTCCATTGGAAAGCTTCAGTTGCATCCATCTAAAAGGGGCAAAAATCTGAATCCCACAGATGATAGTAGTAGTTGCCTGATTTAGAAATGAGGTGTTACCTTGGACAGAAATGTTTTTATGTCACCAAGGGCAAGCAACTTGATCTGCAAGCATAGTTCCACCAGAGGCATTCTTAGCATCTCAGGAACCTTCAGGCCAGAAAAATTTCAGAACAAGTTAGTTGCCACTCTTCAGATCAACATTAGCATACAAGTCATCTGTGGACTATGGAAGTCAAACTATTTCCATAGCATACCTGGAACCGGCGCATAAGCTTCTCAAATCTATGCCGAGTATACAAGCAAAAGCAAGTGCCAGGTTTCACACGACCAGCTCTCCCTCTTCTTTGTTTTGCATTTGCTTGAGATATCCAATCTTCAACCATCATAGACAGTTTCTAGCAGCAACAAATCATAAGTGCAAACTATTTTGTTAAGAGGTTATAAAATACATCATCCAAGATTTCATCCATCAAACATTATGAAAAGTTTATAACTAGAAACCTTCTTAGGGTCGTAGCGGTACTCCTTGTGCTTTCCAGAATCAATCACATACACAACATCGTCTATGGTTAAACTTGTCTCCGCAATATTCGTAGCCATTATTACCTGCATGAATCACAAACCCATCTAGCTGAACTGAAACACAATAAAAATTAATTCACTAATATTTGAAGATTACAGATGGCTTTGGCAAGCGCAGAGAGAGCAAGAAAAGTTACAAACCAGGGGATGGCGCATAAAAACCGAAATAAAAATCTTACGCATAATATCTAAAATTGAGTAATAGCATACGGCCTTGACAAGTTTCAATGTACCAATGCCTATCTCTTCAACTTCTCCACCCACCAGCTATTTGTAATTTATCTATTGAAACACTATTCTTATAAATTTACCGATCTTTGAGCTAATAAGAAAAACAATAGGATGTAACATAAAGTTCTTAACATAAGGCCAACCCAAAGTAATCGAATTGGCCATTTCTAAGTACTCACATAAACCATTAGAGAAGCAGTCATAGGTATTTTAGGGTCAATGTTCAGTTTAAAAAACGTGGGGCAAACAGTATCAACATGAACCTGACTATGAATATGACACTTACTTCAAACTTCATAATCAATGCACTTCGAGATTCTAATTTACTTGAAACCCATACCTTACGCATATTTTGTGGTGGCTTTAAAAAGACTTTCTTCTGGTCGGCTGCAGCCACAGAAGAATGTAGTGGCAGCAGCCACTCTGAAGATTCTCCACCAAAGCGAAAGGAAGCAGCCAGCTTATCATGCAGTCTGTAAATTTCTGAAACACCCTACATTGTAATCCCAGCAATATTTTCAATCAAAAGCCAGTGTACAGAATTACATTTATCATGAATAAAAAAGTATACACAACTCTTACCGGCAGAAAAACAAGAATAGCACCATCACCAGAATTTTCATCAATATGACACACCAAGTCCTCAAGAAGATCATAATCAATGACATCTTCGTTTAACTTTCTCTGCACAAACACAATCAAACAAGGAAGGATAACATAAAGCAAGATAACCCTAAAGTAGTGCCACAAGAAACTGGCGGTGAGGAATATACCAAATTCAATCGTGTTTGTTTGCTGTATGCTTGATATAAGCTGGGGTCATAGTATGGATTCATGCATTCTTTCAATAAAATAGAGTCGTCGCCCCATGAAGACAATACAAGATTTTTCTTCCCTCTACGGTCACAGACAGCGGCGCTGGCAGCCTTGAAAAACAGAAGTTAGGCACTGACAGCTTTTTTTAGAGAAAATAATCAAAAACAGATTTCCCTTGCTCTTCTAATCTGAGGATATAAAAGTAACATATTCACAAAATTGCCTCAAAATGGAAAAGTAGTATGAATGCAAATTCCAAATCTGGTAGCTTTCACAGGATGTCTGCATCCATGTACCCTAAATAATAGACCTCCCCCAAACAAAGATCCCTACAGCAGATGTTCTTATTAGCTGATGAAGAATGCATTAGTTGAGGGGTTTCACTGAGCACTGCCTTCCCAAATGAGCATCCCATCCCTGTCAGCTGGTGAAGGATTAGCACTAACTAATCACTGGAAGCAAATTGTTAGCAGAAAGGACAAACATAAGGCTAACTTATGATGATTGTGCAGTCACGTATACACCAAACCAAGCCCCGAATATCTGCAATGAGTCGCGGGAGGGAAGGGGTTCAGCCTAAACCCAGACAACTGAATTGCAGAAAGGCTGTTCTCTGAAATCTATATCTGAAAGGCAATGCCACTACTCACAACAGAAGGAATGGTGAACATTTACTGAGATTTCATGCCTTAGTCCAGAAGTTGAAGAACTAGTCAGTAATGGCTGCAACAAGTTGTCTGATAAGTATGATCTATCCGTTTACTTCCCTGGACAAATGGTTGATACAATCGAACCGGCATGTGTACCTTCGTGAGTAAGCTCTGGCGATTTTGAATTCCACCCGAGCCTCAC
This sequence comes from Carnegiea gigantea, assembly GCA_029747015.1. NCBI lineage: Eukaryota > Viridiplantae > Streptophyta > Magnoliopsida > Caryophyllales > Cactaceae > Carnegiea > Carnegiea gigantea. The sequence goes on from JAKOGI010002311.1 coordinate 110,145, forward strand.
CCCCCCCGTCCCGTTCCTCTCTCTCACCGGCCACCACAGTCGGGCCACTCCTTTGTCGCTGCTGTACCACCTTCATCGGTCATCGGTGGGCCACCCAGAAGCCACCTCGACGCCTCTGCCTCAACCTCCCGTCTCTCTCTTCTCTGCGTCGGGAGACAGGTCATGATCCCAGGAGCTGGCCGGTGAAGTTCGGGTGCCTAGAGTGGCCATCGGAGGGTTACCTAAAGTCCGGTGGACTTTGGGTCTCCGGGAGCCACCGACCGCCCCTTCGCCGGTCGTCGGTTTGTTGGTTTCGACGGGTTCCTCTTGGTTTTCTAGTTTCTGTGCGTAGGAGGAGGCTTCTGGTCTTTGCCGATCCAGGGGTTGGGTTTGCCGGAATTTTCTGTCGCCGCAGGCCAGCTTCCGTGGCGGTTTCCGGTCGCCGACGAACTTTCCGGCCGCCGGAGTCTCGCCGGAATTCTTCCTGTTCATCTCCTCCAGCGCGGTTTCTCCTCCTGCGCGGTTTCTCCTGTTGTGTCCTTTGGCGCTGCTGTGGTCTTTGGCCAGCCACGGGTAAGTGCTGTTCCGCTACTCCTCTTGTCTTTTCCCCTCCCCGGGCAGTGCAATTCACGGCTGGGCAGTAGAGCCTGTTTTCCTTTTCCTTTTGCTCTGTGGTTCTGTTTCTTCTGGGTACGCTGCACTGCCTGTTATTTGATCATGTATGCCTCTGTAAGGGTCGAAGGGAAGGTCCTGGAAGTGTCTGCGGGGGTTGGAGACCTTTTTCCTTTTAAGGGTGCTGAGGTTAGTAGAAGGAAAAGGTCTTTTATCCGGTTGAGCTTCCAGGAATTTCGCTGGTTGGCAGTACAAATGGTCATATTCTGTTTCTCGAAGGGAGAACCATTGTGGTTCAAATCTCTCAGGTGGGGTCAAAGCTGCCTGTTGCTTCAACTGAGAAAGAAGAGCAAAGGTAGATTCATTGTCCTTTCTCTGTTGGGTAACGGTGGGCAGGCTAGGTCAATTATCTTTCCTGAGGGAGCTAAAGCAGAGGACTGGTTTAGGGTGACAAAGATTCTTAAGGAGACTTTGATTGAGGGTCATAAGAAGCCTTCTCCTCCACCAAGGAATGCTTCTATTCCCTCCAGGTTTCCAGTGAGTAGGGAAAGGTCTTTTGCTAATATTGTTTGAGGTCATCCGGATGGCTCCCCCAATTCGCCTTTGATGGGGTGGAAGTGTAGGGATTGTAGTTCATGGGATGTGTGTGCAGCCGTGATTGGTGAAGAACAAAATGTTAGCGGTGATGTGTTGAAGCCAAAGGTCTCCTTCAAGGACAATGTTAATGATGCGACGATGCCTCCCTGTAAGAAGAATGGTTCGAAGGAGTTTTTGGAGGCTTCTCCTCCCTGTATGAATCAATTCCAAGTGTTGAGAGATTTGTTGGAGAATTATCCCTCTTTTGATTGTGACTGTAACTCACACGGCAGTTCTCCGTGCGCCTCAAGGATCCCAGAATCATCTCTGAATGTGATGGAGGAGGAGTTGCATCCTACAGCTTGTTCACCATCTACGAGCGTGCTTGTTTACTCTCGTAGGAAGAATCTCCGAAAGACTAATCTTGTCGTTTCTGAGTCGAGCTCTCCTATTATGCACGAGGTGGGAGGGCCCTCTTCATTTGACGAAGCTCTACCTCAAGCCCACCCTGAAGGTTTAGATGGTGCTGCATTGGCCGGTTCTAGTGATTTACGGATTGTTAGTGAAGGGTCAACGTGAGTCTTGGAAAGAATGGTCTTTTTTTGTAAGAAGATGGCTCTGGCCATTGAAGGTAGAGAAATGGAGTTGCTTTCTTTTCTTGCTTCGTTGGAAGCAAATAGAGTGAGAAGGGTGAAGAGAGTATGGGGGATAAAGTTGATAGGGATAGGCTGTTTTCGGATGGGGCCAGCCGTTAAATTGCTTGCTTGGAATGCCAGGGGGCTCAATTGTCCAAATAAATGGGGGGATGTTAAGTGGGTGTTGTGTACTTTTGCTTACGATGTTGCTATTCTCCAATAGTCTAAGTTGGAGGTGGTTAGTCGCCCGTTAGCGATTAGTTTGTGGGGTCGTCGACCGATTGAGTGACTTTACTTACCTTCAGTGGGTCGCTCAGGAGGCATTATTGTCATTTGGGATCCTCAAGTCTTGGAGCTCGGTGAATCTCGCATTGAGTCGTTTTCTGTGTGCTGCAGGTTTAAGTCTCTGGAGGACAATTTTGAGTGGGGTCTGATCGGGGTTTATGGGCCTAATGACGACTATATGCGATGGGCTTTATTTGAGGAGTTGTCGTTCTTTATGTCTTCTTGCGACATTCCGTGGTGTTTGAGTGGGGATTTTAATGTCATTAGGTTTCCTTCAGAGAGATCCACAGGCGGTCGGTCGTCTTGGGCAATGAGAGAGTTCTCTAGTTTTATTGATTCTTGCAATCTCGTTGACCCTCCTTTAGAAGGTGCTCGCTTTACTTGGTCCAACCATGAGGAGGTTCCTGTGTTATCTCGCATCGATCGATTTCTCTTCTCGGTTGAGTGGGAAGATCATTTCCAGGGGGTTCATTAAGTTACCCTTCCGAAGATTACTTCGGACCATTTTCCCATTCTTCTGAGGGTTGGGGAAGTCTCTAGAGGTAGACGTCCTTTCAAATTCGAGAACATGTGCCTTGAGGCGGATGGATTTGGCGACCTTGTCAAATCTGTTTGGGATAAACTGAATGTTATTGGTCCCTCGAGTTTTATTTTGGCAAAGAAACTCAATTTTTTGAAGACCAAACCTAAACAGTGGAATAGGGAAGTGTTTGGCCATTTAGAGTTTAAGATGGCTAGTCTGGTGGATAAAGTGAAGCTCTTAGATAAGAAGGAGCAGCAACAGTCTCTCTCTTGCGCGGATAGATTTGAGAGATTGGGAGTTAAAAAAGAACACTCTATGGTGCGAAAATCCATTGGTATCTTTTGGCGCCAAAGAGCAAAGCAATAGCGGATTGAGGATGGTGATCGTAATACCAGATTTTTCCACCAGGGTCAAATAGGAGGAGAAAGTTTAATGCTATTCACAAAATTCAAGTGGATGGCGAGTTTTATATTGATGCTGCTTCCGACAGAAATGCGATTGTCAACTGCTATGAGAATCTGTATCATGAAGATCAACCGTCAAGGTTTTTTCTTGATGGAATCGCTTTTGCCTCTATTAGCCCTGACGATGCTAGCGATCTTGTAAAAGATTTTACTAAAGATATAGTGTGGAATGCCATCTCTGAGTCAGGTAACGAGAAAGCTCCAGGGCCAGACTGGTTCAATATAGCTTTCTTTCAGCATTGTTGGTCTATTGTCAAGGGGGAGATTATGGGATTTTTTGCTGACTTTCACGATAAGGGTGTTTTTGAGAAAAGTTTAAATGCTACTTTTATTGCCTTGATTCCCAAAGTAGCTGGTGCAGATGATATTAAGTCTTTTAAGCCCATCAGTTTAGTAGGAAGTGTATATAAGATTTTTGCCAAAATCCTCGCTTCAAGATTAAGGAGAGTGGTTGGAAAAGTTGTGGATCCCTCGCAGCATGCCTTTGTTCCTGGCCGTCAAATTTTGGATGCTGCCTTTATTGCTAATGAGTGCATTGATTCTTATATTAGATCTGGGATTTCTGGTATCCTTTGTAAGCTTGACATTGAGAAGGCTTATGATCATGTCTCTTGGAGTTTCCTCTTGGCTATTCTTGAGAAAATGGGCTTTCCAAACAAGTGAAGGAAATGGATCTCTTTTTGTATTTCCACTGTGCGCTTCTCTATCTTAGTTAAAGGTGAAGCATCTGGTTTTTTCTCAAGCTCAAGAGGCCTAAGGCAAGGTGACCCGTTGTCGCCTTTATTATTCATTTTAATTATGGAGACGCTCAATAGATTGGTGATTAACGCAGGTGAGGAAGGTTTCTTGAACGGCTTTCATGTTACTAATCCTCATTCCGAGGGTTTGATGATATCCCATTTGCTCTTTGCCGACGATACCCTTGTTTTTTGCAAGTTGGACGAGAGTAATTTGAGCTACTTAACGTGCATCCTTCTCCGGTTTGAAGCTATGTCGGGACTAAGGGTCAACCTCTCCAAAAGTGCACTCATTCCGGTTGGCGATGTGCCTAATGTTCATGTGTTGGCCCGTTTTTTGGGTGTGGAGTTGATCATCTGCCTTCTTCATATCTTGGTCTTCCTCTTGGTGCTCCTTATAAGAGCATAGCAATTTGGGATCCAGTTATTTAGAGGTTTCATAAGAGATTGACAGGGTGGAAGTCAAAGCTTTTGTCCAGAGGGGGTAGATACCGTAGATTGACTCTTTTGAGAAACACTTTGTGTAGTCTGCCCATCTACTTCATGTCTTTATTCACCATCCCAGCTAGCATTGCTAGTCGGTTAGAGAAAATCGTGAGAGATTTTCTTTGGAATTCCAACGAAAATGGTAACGGCCTCCACTGAGTCAACTGGAATGAGGTATGTCGTCCTAAACAATAAGGAGGACTTGGCATAAGACCTCTTCGTGATATGAATGAAGCGTTGAAGACCAAATGGCTGTGGAGGTTTGCAATAGAGGATAGTGCTATGTGGAAAAATATGGTCAAGGCAAAATATGGGATAGACGAGTTGGGTTGGTGGAGTAAAAAGAGTCCTTATCCTCACGGGGTTGGTTGTTGAAAATCTATCTTAGCAGGTCTCGACCGTTTCAAATTTTTAGTACATTTTGAGGTGAGGGATGGATCAAGGGTTTTATTTTGGCACGATGTTTGGTGTGGGGATTGCCCTTTAAAAAATCTTTTTCCTGATTCTTTTAGGATATCTCGTCTAAAGTATGCCACGGTTAAACAAGTTGTTTCTTGGAATGGTGACGTGAGCCATTGGGATTTGACTTTTGTAAGGAGCCTTAATGATTGAGAAGAGAATAGTGTTTGTAATTTGTTAGCCGTACTTGCTGACAAAAAGGTTCTGTCTCAAGGTAATGATGAGATTGTGTGACCACTTAACTTTAAGGGTTTCTTTATTGTCAAGAGCTTTTGTTGCACACAATTTGAAGAAATGGACGATTGTGATTTTCCTGCCAAGTCTGTTTGGAAGTCTAAAGCTCCCACAAAAGTGTGTTTCTTTGCTTGGGTAGCCACCTTAGGCAAGATTCCCACAGACGACACGCTTAAGAGAAGAAATTTTAGAGGTCCAAGTAGATGCTCCATGTGTTTAGAGGAGGAAGAAACTATGGATCATCTTCTGGTACATTGTCGGTGGGTTTCTTCACTTTGGAATTTATCTCTCTCGCTTATGGGGATTAGTTGGGTTCAACCTTCTAATGTGAGAGATGTGGTGGTGGTTTGGAGGAGAAGGATGAAGAAGAGCTAGGTCCTTGGAATTTGGAACATGATTCCTTTGGCTATTTGGTGGGCTACTTGAAAAGAGAGGAATCGCCGTATTTTTAATGACAAAATCTTGTCATTTCAAGATTTCAAGCTCTATTTTTTGAGGTTATTGTATAGTTGGAGTGTGGGGCTTAGTGGTGACAAACAGTTAAATTTTTTGGCTTTTATCGATTGCATAATGGATGAGAGCTTAGGGGTATAATGTTTTTGTAGTGCCCCTTTTGTACATGGGTGACATCCCCTTAGTGTCCTTTAATACACATCTTTAATTACTTACCCAAAAAAAAAAAAAAAAAATTTTAGGGCCACCATTCAACAAATATGTAGTCGTCGATGACGTCCAATTGTGAAATTGTCTCCATGATTTTGGCTGGCTCATCTCTGTATGGATAGTTAAAATATCCTCCAGAAGAACTTATTTTTATGCTTTTTGATGCTAGTTCCATAATGATTTGCAATATGATAATGCTATGTAGCTTTTTCTTAATGAGATCCCACTTTCCGTTTAGGATTGGGAGGATGGGGGTGGAACAGGTGCGCTGAGCACATATGTTCAACAGCCACACTTGATAATTGAGAGGGAAAATCTAAGTTAACATGAAGGCTTCAACTGTACCTCATTTCCACGTGTGCCAGAGTCTAAACAGGCTGGAGAATCTGAAGGAAGATGATAGTCGATATTGTCGTAAACATCTTCAAGAAAGTACGTTGACACAGGATGAGTGCGGCCTTCTGCAGTAATCACGGGACATTCACCGAAATAACTTGAAAACAAACTGGAATCAACTGTTGCAGACCTGGACAGTTGAGATTGTAATATTTAGAAGGAAAAGTACTAGACAAATAACCTCATACTCAACAGAATCTTCCACAATATTCTTACATAACAATGACTTTCAATGTACGAGTCCCAATAGCAGCTTGCTTTTCAAGCAAATTCTTCAAAACAATTAGTAGGAAATCACCCTGTTGAAGTGAAGAAAATGGGTCAAAATCTCAAAATATTGCGAGGTGGGAGAGTTCAAGTCACAAATGTTGAAGAATTCAAACATTGACTGTAGCATCATTGATCATACAAGGAGTGAACTAGTGAAGCTAGAACACAAAAGAGTGCAGACAGATAGATAATCAGGCAGAAAATTCAATTCTGTTCATTTCAAATGTAAATAGTATTTGTCTAGAAACATTGAGAAGTGCCACTCATCAAGAGATGGATGAACAAACTAGATGCCATTCGTCAAGGTTAAAATTGAGAAAAGCAACCAACAAAGGAAAAGAACATGTTCCTTAGCCATCCCTTTCTCCACGGATTGTCTTATTGTGTACATAGATTGCCTAATTAGAGTAAAAACAATTTTACTTGTAGCCGAAGAAAGAAAAAGTCAGTTGTCTTTTTATAGCAACTTGTAATTTTCTACACAAACTCATTGGTATTATTTTTAAGGAATCAAAAAGGTATATTAATGAGACTCCAAGGGGGTGACACCAAAATATTAAAGGGGCAAACACAAAAATCATCAATTCCCTCATTCTCTCATGCATTATTCCATCTACAAAATCCAAAAGAGACACTTTTGTACTGCAACTAAGCTCTCGGTTCTAATTTTCTACACAAACTCAACTATTATTCCTTATTCTTCTCTTAGCCACCAACTAAAGACGATTGCACCTAAAACACACCCATAAAGGAAAGACATTAATGCCACAGAGACAAAGCTCAATGACAATGGAAAAGAAGATGGTTCACCGTTTCCTCCTCCTCAAGACCTATTAAAATTTCTTCTTTTAACCACATTCTTTGCGGCGATCTTTCCTTTAATAGCCACCCAAGCAAGGCTTCAATAGGCGCTTTAGACTTCCAAATGGAATAAATAGGAAAATCAGAACAATTCCCACCATCATAAAACCTTTTATAGAAACTCTTGATGGTAAAACAGCTTTTAGGGTCAGAAGGCCAGACAATCTTATGAATGCCCTTAGATAATACATTCATCTCTGCAATAATTGCCTAAAAATCAAATTGCACATGCTATTTTCTAACCCAATCATTAGAGCTTCTTTAAAAATAATGTTCTAATGACTTTGGTCACCATTTCAAGAGACCACATCTTGCATGGTAGCATAAGTAGCATCATTCAAAAGTGCCATCCTGAAATGATTAGGAACTGAATTTTTAGAGGTTTCTCCCCACAACAAGCACTATGCCCGAAAAGCGCCATAGACCCATTCTTTAGTTCAAAATGCACCAAGGATTTGAAATGCCCCAAACCCACTAAAAGAGACTCCCACCAGTCCACCCCATGAGCATAGGGGCTCTTCTTGGTCCACCAACCAAGAATATCAACCCCGTATTCGGTGGTGATCTCACTCCTCCAAAGAGCATTCTCCTCTTTAGCAAAACTCTAAAGCCACTTGGTCTTAAGAGCTTCATTCATACCAATCCAAAAACCTTCCAAAAAGCCCACCTCGCTCGCTTTATACACAAGTCTGATTGTCTCCATCACCAAAATGAACAACAAAGGGGAAACTGGGTCCCCTTGGCTAAGCCCTCTCAAACTAGTAAACAAACCCATAGCTTCATCGTTGATCAAGACCAAAAACGACTCCAAACCCATTTTCTAAAGAATAACAATGAGGAAATCCCAGGAAATATGATCATAAACCCTCTCGATATCGAACTTACAAAGAACTCCTGATTGCTTCAATTTAAGATACAAGTTGATACACTCGTTAACAATAAAAGATGCATCTGAAATTTAACGGCCTAGAACGAAAGCATGACGAATTGGATAAACAATTTTGCCAAGGACTTTTCCTAATCTTGATGCAAGGACCTTAGCTAGAATTTTATATGCACTTCCCACTAAGCTAATGGATCTAAATTGTGTAATGTCCTCGGCCCAGCCACTTCAGGAAGCAGCTGATAAAAGTGGCATGTAGACTTTTTTTCTCAAAAACACCACTCCTGCTGAAAATCAGCAAACAGTCTCATAATCTCCCCCTTCACCAAACTCCAACAATGTTGGCAGAAAGCAATGTTAAAGCCATTGTTGGGCCCTAAAGCTTTATCCTTGCGATCTCATCCCAAACTTCCTCCACCAAAAAATCATTTTCAAGCTCCAAGGCATCATCAAGACTGATAGAAACATAAACGATCCCCTCTAGAAAAGGCCAGGATGGCTTATCTTTGCTGAAGGATAGCGTAGAAAACAATGGCTTCTTTAATAGAAGCATAATTAATGTGGAGCTCACCATCCACCTTAATGTTATGAATGGCATTGTATTTTCTTCTGCTATTAGCAACCTTGTGTAAGCATTTGGAATTGCAATCTCCTTCTTGAATTTAATGTTGTTTCGCTCTTTGGCACCAAAATATGTCAATCTAAGAATGCACCATAGAAAGCTCTTTCTACACTTTGACCCTTTCAAATCTATCAGCAAAGGTGAGCGAATAGTGTTGCTCTTTATCGTCGAAGTGCTTGACCTCATCCACCAAATTAGCTAGCTTATTATCAAGGTGGCCAAAAACATCCTTATCCTAAACTTTGAGCTTTGACTTAACAAAATGCAGCTTCTTTGATCAAATAAAACTTGAGCAACCAGAAACATCTAGTTCCACCCAAAAAGATTTCACAAGGTCAGAAAATGCCTCCATCTCGGGCCAGACATCTTCGAATTTAAAAGGCCTTTTACCCGAATGAATTTCTCCAACATGAAGAAGAATTGGGACGTCATCAGAAGTGACCTTTAGGAGAATAAGTTGATGAAGCCCCTAAAAGTGACTCCCAATCAATAAAAAATAGAAACCGATCGATTCGAGAAAGAACTAGGACCTCCTCGTGGCAACACCATGCAAAACGACCACTTTCTAAAGGAGGGTCAATAAGGCTACAAGAGTCGATAAAATCAGAGAATTCTCTCATGGAGATGGTCAGCCTTCCCCCACCAGATCTTTTGGAGGGAAATCTAACCACATTGAAGTCTTGCCTAGCCACCAAGGAATATCCCATACAAGGATTCAAAATGCGGCCTTGGTCGTGATTTTGGTTTTGGTAGCAGTATGACAAAATCGATAAAATACAGCAATCGCGTTCCATATCGCGGCCACCGCGGCATGAAAACGTGGTTCACCCGACTCCAAAACCTTTCCAATGCGGCTGTTTCATCCTGGTTCAACCACATTTTAAATCCATGCTCCAATAAAGACAACAAAGTACTCATCTCCTCAAAAAGGCCAACCACACATTGCCATCATTAGGACCATAAACGCTAATAAGACTGCAAACAAAATTATCTTGCAATTGCTTGAACTTACAACACCGAGAGGATAAACTTATTCTAGAGCCTATAAGATCGAAAGTTTGAGGATCCCAAAGAGTTATAATACACCCAAAACGACCTATTGACGGCAAGAAAAGCTACTTCGTTAGGCGACGGCCCAAGAGGCTAATAACAATAGACCTGCTAACACTTACTTTATAGATTCTTGAAGAATAGCAATATCACAAGAAAACCTCCGCAACACTGACTTGACATTACCTCTCTCAATCGGGTAATTTAGTCCCCTCACATTCCAAGATATGAACTTGATGCAAGGCCTCATTGATGTCCCCTACCTCTTCAGCTCCTCCACTCTCTCTCACAACCTTCCTATTAGCTTCTAAAGAGGCCAAAAAGGACAGTAACTCCATTTCTATGCCTTCAATCACAAAGCCCATATTCTCATAACAAAAAATAATGTGGTCCAACGCCCACATAGAACATTCATCAACAACCTCAATCCAATCAACTTGAGGAGAGGTAGGTCTATCTGCTCCTTGGGCATGGCCTTGCCCTGAAGATTCCCGTGAATCAAAATGAACCCTCCCATCTTTTCCTTCCCATTTTTCCTTCGGGAATAAACAAAAAAGTCATGTGGCTGGTGACGATGCCAAGGGGCTCTAGCTCGGTAATTTCAAAATTAGTTTCATGCACCAAAGAGACAGAAGGACAAATGCACCAAGAACAGCTTGAATCAGAAGCTGGGTAGTGAATTGATTACCACAAGGACCAAGGGTGGGTGAGAGAACCTTTGGCTAAGACTCTTTACCTAGAGAAACCAAATGATCCTTATTCTTAATGAGGTTAAAGTATTGAAGTTAAGCCACAAAAGAAAAAACTTATGTTAAAGTTTTAAAACCCAAAAAAAAGTAAAAATACAGAGTAACTACGCGAAATTGAATTTTGGGGTGGAGAGGGGAAGTCATAAATCAATTCATATAGAACAGACAGACGTTTGTCATTTCTTTATTCATTTGGGACAAGAAATAGCATTTTTCAATTGATTTTTTTCATTATATTTTTATAGTAGATAGATGGAAAACAAATTGTAACTTTCTTTATTTTCATTATTGAAATTGGGAGAAAAAAAAAAGGGGGAAAGGTAACTTAAGATATAGAACGTATCTTATGTGCTGACTGTACTAAATGAACCAATGATTATTCATGATTCCGTAACTGAATCAACCACACGGCAGTTTGAAATTCATTTCATGTTATGCCCCTATGAACAATCAATGCAAAACTTTTATGCATTAAATTATAAGAACTTGTCAAGGGATTAACAGTATTTGTGATTACACAGCCCCACTTATCTGTCAAAGCAATCCCATCTAACTGTTGGTGGCATGTTCAACATACATTTTAGAAGCAGAGAAGAGCCAAATTCATTGCAAAACAGTGTCCAAATTACAGTTTAAAAAGTTAAAATCACAATCGTATCTTAGAACTGTCAACAAACTAGTATATCAAACAGCTAATTATATTTCTCTTTGAGCAACTTAATATTAAGCCTGCCACTTAAGCAGACTGTCAAAACTCACCAAAATTTAGAAGTATATACCAGGGTCATGGGATCACATATATTTATTGCCACATAAAGAAATGACATTCAACTGAAAATGTATCCACTGCCTACTGCTACAGCAGCAAAATTAAATGAGGATGAGAAGTACTTCTGGAGTACCAGCAGTTCGAAGACATTAACAATGGTGCGGAACTCGCTCTGTTGAATAAAAATTTCTCCTTCCCCAGGATGACTCTACATATGACACCTGAAATTGATACTCACCAGTAAAGATCGCTCATGCACCTCATCAACTATAACGTGAGTGATATCATGAAAGCCCTTGTTCCCCTAAAATAAAATTAAAAATAGTCAAATCAAAAAATGATTAGTATTATGAAGCAAAAAAATGATCAAGCAGCAGATGTATGCTATTACAAACAGTCTCCAAAAGGTTAAAGGAAATCAAAAGATTGCTGACTTGCACATTGTTAGCAGAAGGGAATGGGGGAAGAGGATGACAACAGATAAATTACAAATCAAACATCCAGAATTTGCTACTTTTCTTTAGAGATATGAAAAAACAGAAGCACAAAACTAAGAAATATCAGAAATAATCCTAAATGATTATTAATTTGGATAAACCAGAACGAAAACCAAAGATATTTAATTACGGTCAGTCTGGATACGAAGTACGGTCCGAATGTTAGCA
>JAKOGI010002312.1:0-35000 GCA_029747015.1 Carnegiea gigantea
TATATATATATATATATATATGTATATGTGTGTGTGTGTGTGTGTGTGTGTACACATACACATATATATCTATATATATATATCTATGTATATGTGTGTGTGTGTGTATGTGTGTGTGTGTGTGTGTGTGTATGTATTTATGTATATGTGTGTGTGTGTGTGTGTGTATGTGTGTATGTGTGTGTGTGTGTGTATGTGTGTCTTTGCATAATTCAGCTACCATAACCCCGATTGCGGAGGAAGGAAGTCCAGTCTCGCCTTCGCTGGCTGGTCATGGAATTGAATCTGTGCCACCAGCTTCTTCTTAATTGCCCTAAGCAATTCCAATCAGTTCTTGTGCATCATTAGTCAACCCAAATGAGGGCAATTCTCTGAAATTCATCCCAGCTTCTGTCATAAATGGCACCAAATCTGCCCAGATTATCAAAGAGCATGTTGGGCCAAAGATTGAATATTGGAAAAAGCTATGCTATGTTCGGTACTAAGAGCTAATCCTCCCCTAAAAGTCATTTGGGGTTAGATTAACCGTATTTGGGGGGCCTTTGACATAGATAAGATCCTACATATCAAAAGGGGGTCTGTTCCTAGTGAGATTTACGAATCTTCACGATAAAGAGGAAGTAGAAAGGTGAGGAGTTTTCTATTTTGATCATAAACCATTCGTTGTCAAGGGGTGGAACTCGGAGATAGATCTCCATACTGAATCCATCAAATCATTGCCCGTTTGGATCCAATTGCCGAGTTTGGACATCAAATACTGGGGAATGGAATGCCTCAGTAAAATTGGATGTTTGATTGGAATACCTATCAAGATAGACAAATTCACACAAACTAAGACCATGGTGAACTATGCCCGTTTGCTGATTGATGTTAACCTGGAGTGCTCATTCCCTGAATTTGTAGATTTCTTTAATGACAATGAGCAGTTAATGAGGCAACTAGTCAAATTTGACTGGCTTCCCACCAAATGCTATTTTTGTGGTATGTTTGGACATCTTGAAGAGGAATATAGGAAGAAATCTGGTATCAGAAGGGAATGAAGAAGAGTTGATCCAGGTATGCAAGGCTTACAGCAGAATTTAGCACAGGAAATAACTCAGCATACAGAAACTACTCATTTTGCATAGGAAACAACTCAGCAAGCTGTGGATGCCTTTGTCCCCGTGTCCAGGAAGTCCACTGCTAGACCAATACAGTAGTAAGCTTTGCCAGTACAAAGTCAGAACTCATTTCAGGCATTGGTATTAGATATGGCAGAACCAGTGCAGGGGATGAGTCCAGATGTCTTGCATCACTAGTTAGAACATCAGAGGCCTCAATTGACCTAATAAGCAGGAAGAGCTAGGGATCTTTTTCTACACCAACAACATTGGACTAGTGGGTTTACTTGAAACTAAAGTTAAAATGCAAAAAGTCAAAGTTATAGTAGCTAAAGTATTCTCTGGTTGGAGTTAGAATCACAATTTCTAACTTAACAATAGGGGCAGAATTTGGATTGCATGGAAGCCAGGCTATTATCACATTGAAATTTTGCACATGTCAGAGCAATTAATACATGGTAAAGCCATTCAGCATTCAACAAATAGGATATTCTTCATCACCATGATGTATGGGATGAACCAAGAGCAATAGAGGCAACACTTATGGGCTGATTCACGAGATATCTCTAGGAATGTGACTAAGGCATGGTGTATCATAGGGGATTTTAATGCTATCCTTCATAAGGAGGACAGAATTAGAGGGGGTTGAAGTAATAAATCATGAAGTCAATGAACTTCAAAGCCTGCTTGACCACTGTGAGTTACAGGAGCTGCACTCTAGGGGGTCTTTTTATTCTTGGACAAATAAAAGAGTTTGGAGCAGAATTGACAGGGCACTCATTGATGCCTATTGGTATGCCACCTTTAATTACACACATACAGTTTATCAGGCACCCGAGTTATCAGATCACTCTCCTATTATTTTACAATTTCCATCATCACCTAAGCCAAGATCAAGATTCCAATACTGCAACATGTGGAGTTCACATAGAGATTTTCATTCATTAGTGTAGTCTCAGATACATCCTTACAAGGCTGATCCATTGCGCAACCTATGCCAGTTCTTGGACAAGATGAGACCAGTCCTGTCTAAACTGCACCGAGACCAGTTCAGTGATCTTAAATCCCAACAAATCTTGGCTAGGAGCCATCTTACTGACATGTAATAACAACTACTGAGGGATCCTTTGAACAATAACTTACAGGAAAGGGAGAAGGAACTAAAAGAGCAATATATCCCTACTGTAACCTTAAGCATATCCCTTATCAAGCAACAAAGTAAAATTGATTGGATCAAGTATGGAGATGAATGCACAAGATTTTTCTTTGCTAAAATAAAGCAAAGGAAACTGACTACTTACATATATTCGATAGAGGATGTGAATGGCCAAAATGTGCAGTGGTTTGATAATGTGGGACAAGCGATGTTACAATACTACAAAGGCTTCTTGGCAACTCAACACACCCTAACGAAGCAGATTGACAAGGATATCATTACCCAGGGACCTACCATCTCAAAAGAGCAGCAGATTAACTTATGCAAGGGGTTCTCAGATTAGGACATTCAGAATGCACTGTTTTCTATTCCTCATATCAAATCCCCCGGCCCTGATGGGTATAATAGTGGTTTTTTTAAAACCACATGGTCACAAACTAGATCAATGGTATGCTCTGCAATCAGACACTTTTTCAGCATAGGGGAGATGCCAGACAGAATCAGTGCAACAAGGGTAATAGGGCTTCCTAAGGTAGCATATCCCCAAAAGATTTCAGAATTTAAGCCTATTTCGTGCTGTAATGTAATTTATAAATGCATATCCAAGCTGCTGTGCCTAAGAATAAAAGAAGTCCTCCCTCATATCATCAACCCATGCCAAGGTGCATTTCTTAAGGGAAGGGAAATTCTTTACAACATGCTCTTATGCCAAGACCTAGCCCGGGGTTATCAGAGACAACATATCTCCCCAAGATGTATCCTAAAAATAGACCTTCAGAAGGCATTTGATTCAGTGCAATGGGGGTTTGTACAAGAACTATTGCTTGCTTTGAAGTTTCCCCTTGTTTTCACATCATGGATTATGACCTGTGTATCTTCAGTGCACTTCCAAGTTCACATTAATGGCCAGGATCATGGCTCTTTCAAAGGGGGCAGGGATTAAGACAAGGTGATCCCCTCTCTCCCTTGCTCTTTGTGCTCTCAATGGAGTATTTCTTGAGGCTGATGCAGAAGGCCAGCTTATCTAGTAGTTTCAAATACCATCCTAACTGCAAAAAGGTAGGGCTCACACACCTAATGTTTGCAGATGACTTGATGATATTTTGTAAGGCTGACTCCCTCACTTTAAACATCATTATGTCAATCCTTCAAGAGTTTTATGACTGTGCTGGCCTTCGTGCCAATTTGGGTAAATCCCAATTAGTGTTAAGGGGCTGTCCCCTTACACTTCAGACCACCTGTCTACAAATTATAGGACTTTCTAACTGCCAATTTCCTATAAAATATTTAGGTGCACCTATCACTGCTAGTAGGCTGACAAAGATTGAATGTCATGATCTAGTTGAGAAGATAATGGCCAAAGTATAATTTTGGGGTACAAGGAACATATTGTTTGTAGGCCGAGCTTTGTTAATCAACAGTGTGTTTTTCAAAATGTTCAACTATTGGGCGTCAATATTCATCCTCCCTAATGATGTTCTTATGATAATTACTCAATTGTGTAGGAACTTCCTATGGGGGGACTCCTGATTTTGAAAAACCCCCTTACATCTCATGGAAACACACATACCTCTCTAAAGCTCAAGGGGGGAATAGGCATAAAAGACTTTAAAGCATGGAATAAGGCCCTCATAGCCAAGTTGATTTGGGCTATCTCCTTGAAAAAAGATCAGCTCTGTGTTAATTGGGTCCACGAAAGGTATCTGAAGGGGAAGAGTGGGTGGGAATATCATCCCCCCTTGGATTGTAGTTGGTACTCGAGAAAGCTTTGTTTTATCAAAGAGCTATTTAAGGAAGGGTTTACCAACTTCCACAATGGGGAATGGCAAGGTAAAATTCACTACAAAGTGACATATAGATACAATTGGTTAATGGGAGACCACTCCAAGGTGCCATGAGCTAAGCTGATCTGGACCCGAGCTATCATACCTAGGCATGCATATATCATGTGGTTCTTTATTAGACATAGGCTACCCACCAAGCTGAGATTAAGCAAATTTGATGGTCTAGCTGACATCTCATGCACTCACTGTAATGCAGCAATGGAGGATGAAAAGCACATCTTCTTTGACTGTCCTTATATACAGCATGTTTGGGCAGTAGTACAACAATGGTGGTACACTCCTCAAGCAACTAATATGCAGAAATGGTTTCTTTACCTATTCAAAACCAGAGGCACTCATGAAAAGATACAGATCACATACACAGTGTGTGCAGCAACAATATATCACCTATGGTTGGCAAGAAATCAACTCTTATTTCACAAGCAGCACATCTCAACCGCACAAACAGTGTTCTAGATTAAAGAACAAGTCAGAACCAGAGTTCTCTTTCTTAACAAAAGCAACAGAAAATACACAGCTTTCATAGACTTACTCTTACTCTGACATGTATATAGATCAGCCACACCACATATTCAGCATATAAGGATGCACAGAACCGTGAGTTTGGAAGTTAATGATTACACTTTCTTACCAATATACACACACACACACACACACACACACACACACACACACACACACACACACACACACACACCCATACATATATATATATATATATATATATATATATATATATATATATATATATATATATATATATATATATATATATATATATATATATATATGTATGTATATATGTACATGTGTGTGTGTGCATATATATATATATATATATATATATATATATATATATATATATATATATATATGTATATGTATTCATATATATATATATATATACATACATATAAATATAAATATATATATTTATATATATTTATGTATATATACATATATATATATATATTTATATAGAGATATATATATATATAGAGAGAGAGAGAGAGAGAGAGAGAGAGAGAGAGAGAGAGAGATGTATATGTATATATGGGGTGCGGATCAGGTGAGAAGAGGCTCCCTATTAACAGAATGAGAAGAGAAGATCTGAACTGTTCATCCAGATCCAACGGTCCCGATTTAAGTCAGAATTTTTAATAGTGTCACGTAGTTGTTTTCGTGAGCAGGGGGAGAGAGAAAGTAGCTTGGCTATCTCTCTTGAGGCCTTCTTCCTCTCAGCGCTATTTGTCTCTCTTCTCTGAATCTGTTTTCTCAGTTCAATGTTGGTTGCTTTCGCCGACTTCTATTATGAATTCCAAAGAGGGAGTGCGTGATTCATTGCTTTTTTTGGGTGATTTATGCCTTTTTTTGCATCAATTCAGGAGCCCTAATTGTCCACATTTGAGTTTTTCCTCTTAGCCAAATTCAGGTAAGTGATTCTCTGTCATTCTTGTTGAATTATATGTCATGTTTTAGATTTTCTATGGGGTAGTATTTGGATGATTTGTTTAGCTTGCCTTTAAATTTGGACATTTATTAAATTCATGTCTTCTCCTGCACACCTTCAGATCTTGAAGAGTAGAGCTTCGTGGATGAAGAATCTAGGGTTTCTTTTAAGCTTTGACAACCACCCAATATAACCCATTTTGGCAAAAGGTCTATTCTTACGTTTCCCCCTTCCTATTTGAGTCTCTTAATCATCAAAACTAGGAAATTTGTTCATGTTTTCTCTTTGATTGGCGTGGCATTGTCAGATTGATAGGTGAACCATATAAATTGAATTGCTGAACATTAGCTACTCAAAGAAGCTTCTTTATGTGGCTGATTGGGGTCATAAATTATACAGTAGTATGTTGCGAGTGAGTTAAAAAGTCAAAAAAAATTGACAGAGAAAGTAGAAGAAGAAGTTACTGAGAGAAAGTGTTTGTCTAGTTTTGCTGTGAGATAAATAAATGTATGATACAGTTTTGGTGTGAGCTTTTGGTGATGTATATGTATATGTATCATCTGCTGAGTAATTATTTTGCAATAAGAGCTTGCAAGAAGGGTTTTACCTGAAATTTTAGCAAGTGTATGATACAATGATGTTGGACTAATGAATTGTTCTTGGTTTAGGACTTTAGGTTCCATTTTTAACTTTTGTAGTATCATGATTCACTATTAGAATTTTCTCATTTACAAACTACATATAGCATTGAATATTAGTTACACCGAGCACATAATATTAGTTAATATCTAGTTGGAAGTTGAAGGGCACTTACGCAGTTAGTCTTCCTCTTCGTTTTCCTTTTAGGAACATGCTTTATGTTTAATGTATACAAATTGAGCGTTTACACAAAAAGCTATAATATAAGTCCAATTGCTAGAGCAAGTCATGAGCTTATGAATATGCTTTAGGTGTCTTCAATCTTCAATCTAGTATAATCTTGTTTGTCAAAAACCTAGAAGTGTGTATGGACTGCTAATAATTTCCAACACATACATACAGATAATCATATTAGGACGATGGTAAATCCAAGATCAAACAGTCCTACTCTGATATCGTGTTAAATCTTAAATTTTATATAAATAGGGTATTTAAACAAACAAGCTATGGATATAAATCTAATAAGATTTCAATCCAAAATCAATTGACAATGAGTCGAGTATTGGGGTTAGGTGAACTATATAAATTAATTTAGTTAACATTAGCAATTGCATTGGTAAATTTTAGAGTTGGGGTTTGTTTTATGTCCGTTTTTGGTTTTTTGATGATGATACCTTTGATAAAATTCGCATAGTGAGATGTCCACTTCACAAACTATTCCCATGGGTGGCAAGATCAAAGTATTGGTGACAAAGACCAACATTCCCAGCATTTCGAGCATTCTGAGCCTGATCACCTGCAAAGTGATCCTTGTGTGGTAGAGAGCACAAGAACATTTTGTGGTGCCACCTATACATATTTTCTTTTTTTTGTGTTAACTTGCTTGTTGTCATTTTGGGAAGTATGTGGTGCTATTGTTTGCTTTGTGTATGCTATGATGAATTGATGCTAAAATGTTGCAGTTTAAAGATGTATCCATACAATAAACCATGTTTTTTGCTTACTGTTGTATGTAGTTATAATGATGTATGGCATTACATGTCTAGTGATGTTGCTTATCATGTTTTTTTGATAAAAAATATATTCGAATGATTTGACACCGGTGCTAACCAATTCATCCATTGATGCTGGAGGGGAGTGGGTTCCAGTTTGTGAGGAAGCATCCTTTATACTTAAGTTGAAAATGAGGTTTCAAAACATTGAGGACGCTCTAGTATTTTACAAGAGATATGCTAATTGTGTGTGGTTTAGTGTTCAAAAGTCTTTCACCACAAAGAATAAGTTGGGGAACATTTTGAAGGTCTTTGTTTGTTCAAAACAAGGGTATAGGAAGCCTCGTAAAACTCCACCCCAAAGTACAGTTGCGTTAGCTAATGTAATATCTAGTGCAAGAGAGAATGTTGAGGAAAGAAGGGTTAAACAGAGAAGGGTTGAGACTAGAGAAGGACGCAATGCACGTATGGTTGTGAGCTCTATGAATAATGGTCAGTTTAAAGTGTGTACTTTTCATGCAGGCCATGTGCTTCCTCTAGTCACCCCGAACCCATGACAGCTCCTACGATCTTCTAGGAATATCAGTTCTATTCATAAGGACTTTATTTGCAAATATAGGAGAGCAAATGTTGGGGCTTCAAAGGTTTATCATCTTATGAAAGAACAAGTTGGGGGCTATGAATATGTGGGATGTGACCAGCAAGATTTCAAGAACTATGTTAAGCCAAAAATCATACCTCGTTTTATTAATTATTTTGACTATATGTTACACATTATTGCATCTAATTTACTTTATTTTATATATTTTTCAGGGTTAGGATTAATAAAATAACAATGAGAAGACAAGACGTCGAAACTCTGATTTTACACGATTTGCTGAAAAGACGGTCCAATAAATAATTTATGAAAAATATTATTTTCATAATTATTATATTGGGCTAGGGTTTCAAGAGTTGGATGAAGAGCTAGAAGTCTTGAGGAAGAAGAAATCTAAGGAAAAGAGAAAGAAAACCCTAATTTACTAAACCTAACCCCCCTCACTTCTCATATAAACATCACCATCATCTCCTCCATGGGATATAAAAACCCACGCCTAACCCTCACCTATCATCATCATCATCCCTTTCTACAAGCACCTTACATCACCATCATCATTCATGCCAACCTTAGCCCCATCATCATCAATCACCTCCACGCATCACATGCCTCACCTTCATCAATCATATGATCATCTTCATCACCATCTCATCTCACACATCACCCCATGGCTGCCCTTCTAAGTATCACACTCCACCTTCTTCCTTTCTAAAAAAACCATTGCTTTCTCACAACACCCCCACGCAGCCCTCTTTGCCGCTTCCCCATCACCACGATCATCATCATCAGCCCATCATCCTCTTCATCTCTAAGTAACATAATTTTATTTCTTTGTTTTGTTTTTACTTTATTTTATTGTATTTTATTCGATTAGAGTATTGTCAAACATGAAGTATTTGGGTGAAATTTGTAATTTTATTTTTAATATGAGTGAGTAATTTCTTTTTACCTAGTATAATTTTCTTGAAGCCATGCTAAATTAATTATTTTGAAACAAGTTTTATGCTTTAATGCCAAGTTGATTTATATTCATGATTCTTTAGCGATTAGCATTTATCGTTTATGAAATTTGTGTTAAATCGATTAGAATGCATGCTAGTTCATTAAATCCAATTTCGATTGATAGTTTAGAAGATTATAATACGTAAAAGTTATAATCTTTTAGACTTAGGTGTCACTCTAATTAATCATGGATGGCTCAAACCCTTTTCTTTTAATTAGGTAATCGCTTTGGATCTTTGTTAAATCGATTTGCTGGTAAATTGGTTACAAAGTGTTAAATGATGTTTTTCTAATTCTTAATGCTCTAGTTTGAATAAATTCTTACGCTAGTGTAAGGGTTATCAAAACTAGTAGGGTTTATATTAGGGCTGGACCTAATTAAACTAAAATCTAAGGAAAAACGGGGGAGAATCGCTGGTGGATGTCTTCTACAGTTTAACTCATAAATGAAATTAACTTGTGTGTTGATGATAAATATTAATTTACATGGTAGATTGAGATTATACTAAGTATTCTTCATAAATTTGACAACTTTTGATCATTATTTGTTGCTTAGAGTTAATTTGATTAGTTTGTTAATTTTTGTTTTATTTTTATTAGCTTAGATATAAATTCAATTGACCCCTCCCAAAAGTATATTCTTTTAAGAGTGTCTAAGTAATTTTAGATAGCTTAGATTTTGATTTTTAGAGTGGTTATAATTTCAGATTGAATTATAATCAGTTTTAGTATTTAACTACCAGTTTGTTAGAAATTAGACTAACAATAATTAATTTTGTTCTTTTTCGATTTGTATCAGTTCCTAGGGTTTATATAGTGTCCTAGTCTGCCCATATTTAATTTCATAATTGTTGGAAGTTATTTGATAATTTTTCAGAATTATTTTGTGAAATTGACATGTGCAGGTTTTTAGGTTATTAATTCTGAAAATTTTGATTTTAATTTTTAATTCACTATTTTTAGGTGTTGTTAAGTCTAGAAAATTATGTCCTAGGATTAGGGTAATTTTCTTGATTAATTTCGTATTTATATTTATGCTGATTATTTTATTTCTAATTTTAGATTTATTATTCTGCTGAATATCCTGTGCTAATTTTCTGATCTGATTTTTCTGAAATAAAGTAGATGCAATTTAGAGTTTATAAGCTTGTAGACCTGAAGTATAATGTTTTGGGTTACTGTTTGATAATTTTAATATTTATTTCTCTGATATTAATTGCTGTTTTGAATTTTAATTAGAAGTTCAGTTATTATTCTGATTTTATTTTTCTAAGTTATTTAGGGAAACTTTTGACTGTTTTATTTCCAGAATATAAACCAGAATATTTAGGAACATCATTGGGTGTTTTTCTAAATTTTTATTCATTAGACTTTAATTATTTTAGAATTATTAAGATTAGATTTAATAAATTGAATTAGTAAAATTATTTAGAATTAAGCTAGCCTTTTTAAAACAATCTTTCCTCGTGGATCGATCCCTACTTCCTTATGCTATAAAAATTATTTAATAACCGAAGTAATGGTTAAATTTGTAGCTCTTGACAAGCTTTACAAATTTTAGCACCGTTGCCGGGGAAAGAAAATTAAATTGCTAGTTTACTTCTGTTTGATTTGCTACTTTTTATTTTGTTTTGTTTTAATTCTAGTATTCTAAACCTATTAATTTATTTATTTATTTTTTTAGATTTCTCGAAGTATATGAAATTAAGGAGTGGTAAGGAAATTGGAGAGAACAAGGAACAAGCATTGAAAGCTGAAATCAAAGGGAGTCAGCCTGACCCAGTAAGTTTTTGGGGTAAAGAGGTAAGAATGTCAACTATTCGAGAACTTGCTGCCCCTAACTTAGAAACCCACCCAATGTCCATTACTTTCGCTGTTTTAGATAAGCCATTGAAATTAAATTCAGGATTTATTAATTTATTACCTAAGTTTCATGGATTAGCTGGAGAAGATTCCTATAGACACATTAGTGAATTCCTTATTACTCGCTCTGCTATGGTGCATGAAGGAATTCCTAAGGACCAAATTAGACTAAGGGCCTTTCCCTTTTCTTTACTTAGTAATGCCAAAGACTGGTTATATTATATGCCTGCTAGATCTTTTTCTACATAGACTGCATTGCATAAATCGTTTCTAGAAAAGTTTTTTCCTGTATCCCGTATTGGATCTATTAGGAAAGAAATATGTGGAATCAAACAAATGAATGGGGAAACTTTTTGTGAGTATTGGGAAAGATTTAATAAGTTATGTGCTAGTTGTCCATAACATCAAATAACTGAAACAACTATTGATTCAATATTTTTATGAGGGTTTGCTTCCTATGGATCGTAATATGGTTGATGCTGCTAGTGGGGGGGCTCTGGTTAATAAAACCCCAGCTGATGCTAGAAATCTATTTAATTTAATGGCCCAAAATACTCAGCAGTTTGGTACTAGAGACTCACAAGTCAAAAGGGTAAATGAGATGGGATCTAGTTCATCTCTAGAGAATCAATTATCTCACATTACTGCTATGTTAAATAAGATTGTTACTGGGGGTATTCAAAAAGCAGTAATATGTGGTATTTATTGTCTAGAAGGACATTCTACTGATGCATGTCCTACTCTACAAGAAGGTAATGTTAATGCTCTTTATTCTAACCAAAATCAAAGGAGGTATGATCTTATTCGACTACTTATAATAAAGGATGGAGAGACCACCCTAACCTTAGGTATGGCCCTAAGCCTAATCCACCTGGTTTTGACCAACCCTCTCGTCAACCTTCTAGTCAAGATAGGACCAATTTCCTCCTAGAACAAGTCCTTAAAAAAATGGATGATAGGTTCCAGAGTGTGGAAACCACCCTTAAGCAAGTTCAAGAGAGACAAACAGCGACTGATACCATAGTTAGCAACTTACAAGCCCAACTGCAAAATAGGTTACCATCTTAACCTTACCCTAACCCCAAGGAGAATGTTGGTGCCATGACACTTAGAAGTGGGAAAGACTTAAAGGAACCTATGAAGAAGAGAGAAGTGGAACCTGAGTTAGAAGTGAAAGGGGCTGAACCGAAATTAGATACAGAGTCTAATCAAACTACTAAGGAATTAGGAGAAAAGAAAAGAGAATCTTACAAGCCAATTCCACCTTTCCCGAGTAGATTTAGGAACCCTGCATCTAAGGTTAATGAGGCTAACCAAGAGATTTTAGAGATTTTTAGGAAGGTAAAAATTAATATACCTCTCCTTGATGCCATTAAACAAGTGCCTCGTTATGCTAAGTTCTTAAAACAACTATGCACTACCAAGGGGAAGCTAATTGGTAATGAGAAGATAAGTGTGGGGGAAAATGTGCCTGCTGTGTTTCAAAGAAAACTTCCCCCTAAATGTCAAGACCCTGGTGTGTTTTCTATTCCTTGCAAAATAGGAAACCTTTGCTTTGATAAAGTTATGCTTGATTTAGGTGCCTCTATTAATGTTATGCCTAGATATGTTTATGACAAACTAAATCTAGGCGAATTAAAGAAAACTGGCATAGTAATTCAATTAGCTGATAGGAGTAACACTTATCCTGATGGAGTGTTAGAGGATGTTTTGGTTCAAGTGAATGAACTAGTGTTTCCTGCTGACTTTTATGTAATGAACATAGGTGAAGCATGCCATGATATTCCCATCTTGCTTGGCAGGCCCTTTTTAAAAACTACTAGGACTAAAATTAACATGCACGAAGGGACACTAACCATGGAATTTGATGGTGAGGTTATTAAGTTCAATATTTTTGATGCCATGAGATTTCCTTCTGATGTTAACTATCTATATGCACTTGATGTTTTTGATGAGTTATCTCAAGAAGTTTATGACTTGTCCCATGAGGATGAGCTATTTACTGTGCTTACTAAGAGTCTTGATCATACTGAGTATCAGAAAGTGCCATATCAGATTAATGATAATTTAGATGAGGTGATAAGTTCTTAGTCTTACTTGCAAGAGCATAATGGTCCTAACAAACTTGAACTGTCTAAAAAGCATGCTAAGTTACTTCCCTCGACTATCTCACCCCCTAAACTGGAATTAAAACCTTTACCTGAAAACTTGAAATATGCTTATTTAGGGGACAATGAGACTTTGCCTGTAATTATCTCTAGTGCACTCACCTTGGATCAGGAAGAAAAACTTATTAAAGTGCTTAGAGAACATAGCGAAGCTTTAGGGTGGACGCTAGCAGATCTCAAAGGCCTTAGCCCTACCTTGTGCTCACATACTATTTCCTTAGAAAAAGATGCTAGGCCTAAGAGGGACCCTCAGAGGAGACTTAATCCACCTATGATGGAGGTAGTCTAAAAAGAAATTCTTAAGTGGTTAGATGCTGGGGTGATCTACCCCATTGCTGACTCTGAGTGGGTTAGTCCTATTCATGTGGTTCCTAAAAAGGAGGGGACAACAGTAGTGCAAAATAATGAAGGAGAGTTGATACCTACTAGAGTCTAGAGTGGTTGGAGAGTGTGTATTGACTATAGAAAGCTTAACAAGGCCACTAAGAAGGACCATTTTCCATTACCTTTCATGGACCAAATGTTAGAGAGATTAGCTAGGAGGTCACATTATTACTTTTTGGACGGCTACTCAGGTTATATTCAGGTCCCTGTAGCTCCTGCAGATCAGGAAAAGACTACCATTACTTGTCCTTTTGGCACTTACGCTTTCAGACGTATGCCTTTTGGTTTATATAATGCACCTGCTACCTTTCAAAGATGTATGATGTGGATCTTTTCTGATTTTATCACCAAGATTATGGAGGTTTTTATGGATGATTTTACTGTACATGGTGATTCATTTGATGAGTGCTTGCATCATCTTACTCTTGTGCTTAGACGTTGCATTGAAACCAATTTGGTCTTGAATTTTGAAAAGTGACATTTTATAGTTGAGTATGGGGTAGTACTGGGACATGTAGTATCATCAAGGGGATTAGAGGTAGATAGAGCTAAAAGTTGATATCATCCAGTCTCTACCCTATCCAAAGTGTGTCAAAGATGTGAGATCATTCTTAGGACATGTGGGGTTCTGTAGGAGGTTCATCAAAGATTTTTCTAAGATTACTTCTCCTTTATCTACCCTACTTGCAAAGAATGTCTCTTTTGATTTTAATGATGACTGTATGAAGGTTTTTGATCAGTTGAAGTTGACATTGACTTCTACTCCTATTGTGCAACCCCCCAACTGGGCCTTACCTTTTGAGTTAATGTGTGATGCTAGTGATAAGCCAGTGGGGGCAGTTCTAGGTCAAAGAGTTGGAAAGGTACCTCATATAATATATTATGCTTCTAGAACTCTTGATCCTACACAGTGTAACTACACCACTATAGAAAAGGAGATGCATGCTGTTGTCTTTGTGCTTGAAAAGTTCCGTCCTTATTTATTGGGTGTTAAAGTTACTGTTTATTATGATCACTCTGCTCTCAAACACTTATTGGAAAAAAAAGATTCAAAGCCCAGGTTAATTATATGGATGTTATTATTGCAAGAATTTCAACTAGAAATTAGAGATAAGCCTGGAGCTAAGAATTTAGTTGCTGACTATCTAAGTAGATTAGAAACAGGGGAGAGTGGTAGCCCTTTTACTGATTGTTTTTCTGATGAGACTCTGTATGCTATAACTAGTAGATTGCCTTGGTATGCTGATATTGTAAATTATATAGTCATCAAAACTTTTCCCATTGAGTTGACCAGAGCTGAAAAAGAGAAAATAAGAGCTCAATCCAAATAGTATGTTTGGGATGAGCCATATTTATGGAAGTTTTGTGGTGACCAGATTATAAGGCGATGTGTAGATGATAGTGAAATTTATTCTATTCTAACCTTCTATCATTCTTCAGAAAGTGGGGCACACTTTGGACCTAAAAGAACATCACATAAAGTGCTTGAGTGTGGTTTTTATTGGCCCACTATTTCTAGTGATACTTATAAATTCTGTAAAAGATGTGAAGTGTGCCAAAAGGCTGGAAATTTATTAAGGAGGAATGAAATGCCTCTGTATAATATGTATGTTTGTGAAATTTTTGATATATAGGGCATTGATTTCATGAGACCCTTTCCCCCTTCTTTTGGATGTACCTATATTCTTGTGATTGTTGATTATGCATCCAAATAGATAGAAGCTGTGACCACTAGGATTGATGATGCTAAGACTGTGATGAAACATGTTAAATCCTTAATTTTGCATAGATATGGAGTGCCAAGAGCGATCAGTGATAGGGGGACTCATTTTTGCAATAGAACTTTAGGGGCCTTGTTAGCTAAATATCATATAACTCATAAGGTATCTGCTAGTTATCACCCCCAGACTAATGGCCAAGCTGAAATTTCTAACAAAGAGATTAAGGGCATCCTTGAAAAGGTAGTGAAGCCAGATAAGAAGGATTGGAGTCTTAGGTTAGATGAGGCTCTTTGGGCTTATATGACTGCATATAAGACTCCAATTGGTATGTCACCCTACAGATTAGTCTTTGGGAAGCCATGTCATCTCCCTGTTGAAATAGAACATAAATCATATTGGGCTGTGAAGCAATGCAATCTTGATTATCAGTTAGCAGGGAAGGAGCGTAAATTGCAATTGCAGGAACTAGAAGAAATACGCTTAGAAGCCTATGATAATTCGGTCATCTACAAGGGTAAGGCCAAAGCATTTCCCGATGCCAAACTTCTTAGGAAAGAATTTCAGGTAGGTGAGAAAGTGTCGTTATTCAATTCTAAACTGAGACTTTTTCCTGGTAAGTTAAACTCTAGGTGATTAGGTCCTTTTGAAGTAGTAAAGACTTATCCCCATAGTGCTGTAGAGATTAAATCTTTTGCTACTAACAAGATTTTCAAAGTGAATGGTCACAGGCTAAAGCATTTCTATGAAGGAGACCAGGTCTGTTTAATAGAAGAGATCCGACTTGAGGATCCATGAGCTTCCTAAAGTGGCGCTGGTTGGGAGGCAACCCAACGTTTTCAGGGAAGTTCCTATTTACTTTTGCTTTTGTTTTTATTAATTCTATCTTTTTGCATGCATTAGGGACAATGCATGAATTAAGTATGGGTGGGTGTGTCCTGCATTTAATTCCTGCAGTTTTTATTTTAAAAAAAAGTAGAAAGTCGGAAAAAAACCAAAAAAAACAAAAAAAATTTTTTTTTAGCTATTTTGCAGTTTATTCTTTTATAAGTGAAGACTTCTAGGCATAATAGTCATCCTTTAGGGAAGTTTGAGTTGATCCTAATACATCTTTTTTAATGAGTAACTCTCTTGATTATCCATCTTATTTGGTCATGTAATATATCCGATTCAAAGGTAATCAAATGACCTGGCCCATCTCCTAGACTATTGAATTAGTTAAATAACTCATTAAAATTGTGATTGTACTTGTCTATTTTTCATCTATGAAAAAGAAATAAAAGAGAAAAGAGAGTCAAAGTTGGGAATGACAAGTACCCCTTTGAGGCATGCGCTACTGGGTGTTACTCTTTGAGGCAATACTGCCACTGGAAAGCTTACTTCCCATACTAGTGAGCCAATAAAATGAAGAAATAATAAGATGAGAATGAATTATTTGCTCTAGCACCTCTATTCGAGTGAGTGAGAGACAGGGAGTGTTTAATTTCTAAGACCCTATGTGGGCCTCGAATATGTGCGCAAGTGGAGTTTGAACAAAAGAAGAAGAGGAAGATAAATACAAGGCAAGTTAAGGATCAAATTTAATGAAGTTATTCTACCTAGTTCAATTGTCTCTATCGCCAGACCATGCCCAAATTTTTCCATCTTAAATTCTTTCTCGACCTCTTGATTGGTGTATGTATAATCAAAAAGAGATGGATAATTATTGATCTTGTTACTTCGTTATGAAAATGTTGTGAGGTTGATGAATAAACTCTCTAAGAATAGTTGGATTTCTAGCAGGTATTCACTTATTGAAGGAGAGACTAATTAATTCAATAACATTGTTTTTCTTAAGCAAGCCTTAACCTAGTATGAATATCATAAATATGCATGATTTTATAAGAAAAGGGTAGGGTTTTAGGTCAACTCGTAGATTTCTTTGCACGAGGACGTCCAAAGTCTAAGTGTGGGGGAATTTGTTAAGCCAAAAATCATGCATCGTTTTATTAATTATTTTGACTATATTTTACACATTATTGCATCTAATTTACTTTATTTTATATATTTTTCAGGGTTAGGATTAATAAAATAAAAATGAGAAGATAAGACGTTGAAGCTCCGATTTTACACGATTTGCTGAAAAGACGGTCCAATAAATAATTTATGAAAAATATTATTTTCACAATTATTACATTGGGCTAGGGTTTCAAGAGTTGGATGAAGAGCTAGAAGTCTTGAGGAAGAAGAAATCTAAGGAAAAGAGGAAGGAAACCCCAATTTACCAAACCTAACCCCCCTCACTTCCCATATAAACATCACCATCATCTCCTCCATGGGATATAAAAACCCATGCCTAACCCTCACCTATCATCATCATCATCCCTCTCTACAAGCACCTTACATCACCATCATCATTCACGCCAACCCTAGCCCCATCATCATCAATCACCTTCACGCATCACATGCCTCACCTTCATTAATCATATAATCATCTTCATCACCATCTCATCTCACACATCACCCCACGACTGCCCTTCTAAGTATCACACTCCACCTTCTTCCTTTCTAAAAAAACCATTGCTTTCTCACAACACCCCCACGCAGCCCTCTTCGCCGCTTCCCCATCACCACGATCATCATCATCAGCCCTTCATCCTCTTCATCTCTAAGTAACATAATTTTATTTCTTTGTTTCGTTTTTACTTTATTTTATTGTATTTTATTTGATTAGAGTATTGTCAAACATGAAGTATTTGGGTGAAATTTGTAATTTTATTTTTAGTATGAGTGAGTAATTTCTTTTTACTTAGTATAATCTTCTTGAAGTCATGCTAAATTAATTATTTTGAAACAAGTTTTATGCTTTAATGCCTAGTTGATTTATATTCATGATTCTTTAGTGATTAGCGTTTATCGTTTATGAAATTTGTGTTAAATCAATTAGAATGCATGCTAGTTGATTAAATACAATTTCGATTGATAGTTTAGAGAATTATAATATGTAAAAGTTATAATTCTTTAGGCTTAGGTATCACCCTAATTAATCATGGATGATTCAAACCCTTCTCTTTTAATTAGGTAATCGCTTTAGATCTTTGTTAAATCGATTTGCTGGTAAATTGGTTACAAAGTGTTAAATGATGTTTTTCTAATTCTTAATGCTCTAGTTTGATTAAATTCTTACGCTGGTGTAAGGGTTATCAAAACTAGTAGGGTTTATATTAGGACTGGACCTAATTAAACTAGAATCTAAGAAAACGGGGGAGAACCGCTGGTGGATGTCTTCTACAGTTTAACTCATGAATGAAATTAACTTCTGTGTTGATGACAAATATTAATTTACATGGTGGATTGAGATTATACTAAATATTCTTCATAAATTTGACAATTTTTGATCATTATTTGTTACTTAGAGTTAATTTGATTAGTTTGTTAATTTTTGTTTTATTTTTATTAGCTTAAATATAAATTCAATCGGCCCCCCCAAAAGTATAGTCTTTTAGGAGTGTCTAAGTAATTTTAGATAACTTAGATTTTGATTTTTAGAGTGGTTATAATTTCATATTGATTTATAATCAGTTTTAGTATTTAACTACCAGTTTGTTAGAAATTAGACTAAAAATAGTTAATTTTGTTCTTTTTCGATTTTTATCAGTTCCTAGGGTTTATATAGTGTCCTATTCTGCCCATATTTTATTTCATAATTTTTGGAAGTCATTTGATAATTTTTCAGAATTATTTTGTGAAATTGACATGTGCAGGTTTTTAGGTTATTAATTCTGAAAATTTCGATTTTAATTTTTAATTCACGATTTTTAGGTGTTGTTAAGTCCATAAAATTATGTCCTAGATTAGGGTAATTTTCTTGATTAATTTCGTATTTATATTTATGCTGATTATTTTATTTCTAATTTTAGATTTATTATTCTGCTGAATATTCTGTGCTAATTTTCTGATCTAATTTTTCTGAAATAAAGTAGGTGCAATTTAGAGTTTATAAGCTCGTAGACCTGAAGTATAATGTTTTAGGTTACTGTCTGATAATTTTAATATTTATTTCTCTGATTATTAATTGTTGTTTTGAATTTTAATTAGAATTTCAGTTATTATTCTGATTTTATTTTTCTAAGTTATTTAGGGAAACTTTTTACTGTTTTATTTCCAGAATATAAACCAGAATATTTAGGAACATCATTGGGTGTTTTTCTAGATTTTTATTCATTAGACTTTAATTATTTTAGAATTATTAAGATTAGATTTAATAAATTGGATTAGTAAAATCATTTAGAATTAAGCTAGCCTTTTTAAAACAATCTTTCCTCGTGGATCGATCCCTACTTCCTTATGCTATAAAAATTATTTAATAACCGAAGTAGTGGTTAAATTTGTAGCTCTCGACAAGCTTTACAAACTATAAGAGGGATTTAAAGGCAATGATCAAGGATTTAGATGCGCCCATGTTTGTAGATATCTTAAAGAAAAGAAAAGAAGTTGATCCTAGCTTTTATTATGCTCATGAGCTTGATGAGGAGAATAGGCTTAAGAATGTCTTCTAGTGTGATTCCTTGTGTAGGAGGTCCTATGCGTTGTTTGGGGAGTTGTTATCTTTCGACACAAAGCATAAGACTAATAGATATGGCATGGTGTTTGCTCCGTTTACGAGCATCAACCATCATCGCCAACTCACTTGCTTCGGTGCGGGGTTCATACGAGATGAAAAGGTGGAGTCTTTCAAACGACTATTCTAGTGTTTCATTGGTGTAATGGGGGGAACAGGCTAAAAGCCATAATTGCTGATCAAGATCCAGCAATCAGGCAGGGGGTACTCCCTGTGTTTGAGGGGTGCACCCATAGGTATTGTATGTGGCATATTATGAGAAAGTTGCCCGAGAAAGCAGGTCACTTATTGAATGGCTGTGAAGATTTCCTAGAGCGGATCAAGCTATGTGTTTGGGCATCTGATATCCCAAAAGAGTTTGAAGCAAAGTGGGCAGATATGCTAATTGATTTCAACTTGGGCAGTAATGATTGGTTGAAACATATATATGACATTCGAGAGGATTGGGTGCAAGTTTATTTTAAGAAGGATTTCTTAGGGGGCATTATGAGGACTACGTCAGGTTCCGAGAGTCAAAATGCTATGTTTGGTAACTTGACAACTCCAATATTTAGTTTGGTGGAGTTTTGGGTTAGATTTGTGCATGCTCTTGAGTCTCAGCGGTATTGAGAAAGTAAGGTTGGAAATGCATCTTTAATCTCCCTGCCTGAGTTGAAGATGCCTTTGGACATAGAAAAACATGGGAGCATCATGTACACACATACTGACTTCTACATCTTTCGCGACCAGTCATGTGATGCATTGTTTAATTGTGAGATGTTAAGCATCAGCACTGTAGAGGGTGACAACACTTATAAAATAGAGGATAAAAGGCATCAAAGATATAGATATATTGTGTATAACAAGGAATCCCAAGATGCTACATGCACATGCTGCTTCTTTCAATCTGAAGGGATTCCTTGTGCTCATATTTTGCTTGTGTTGAAGTCATTAAAAGAGATTCCTGCATGCTTTAAAGTTAATAGGTGGATCAAACTAACGGCCAAGAAACCTATCTTTGAGCTTGACACAATTGTGTCCACAAACTATGCACAAGCAGGGCAGCAAAATAGGATGATTTCTGATGCCTGGTCACAGTTGTATAAGTGCATGGATTTGGCATGGTGGGATGTAGATAAGTTGTAATATGTGATAAATGCAGCCGAATCAATTCAATAGAAGCTTGAAGAATAGGTTAGTGGTGGTTTTATGAGTAATGCATCCATAGATCTTCAAAAATATTTTGGGTGTATAGTGCTAGGTATAGTTGAAATACAATCCCCTCCAATTTCGATCACAAAGGGAAGAGCTAAGAGAATGAAGACAAGAGTCGAGAAAGTAAGTTAGCTGCAAATGCATGCACGGATGTGCCACTACTGTAAGTAAGTTACCTCTCATGACAGTAGAAACTGTCCTGATAAGAGGAACTAGTGCACTATGTCAAAAGTATGTGTACCCATTTTTGATTTGGCATGTTTTTCACTTTAAAAATATTGATCTTTTTCTAAGATTTTATTCTTTTTGCATTTTCCTTCACTTGTTTGTAAATTGTCAATCATACGTGTTTAGGGTTCATGTAATCGAACCGTGTTTGATTGGATGTTTTCTTCAGGTACAATGCGCTTTGCTTAGCCATTGGCGTCACACCAAGCTTGGCTTCTGATGCGCCAACCCCATTTTATCACCCCTTTCTGCAGAACTTGGTTTGTGGTTTTTTACCTTTGTAGCTGATAGGGAAAGTTATGTAACTAATTTTGCTCCAAATCACTATAATGTAAACTGTGGGAATGCTAGCTAATCACTGGTTACTATTAGACTTTCTGTGTATTCTCTGAAATCTCTATTTTACTTTTTTAAATTAATTTCCTAGTAGACAAACATTTGAAGCAGATTTCCATTCTGATGGGATCGTGGATGAATGGAAGGTATTTAAGTGGAATGATCAGGTTGTTCACGCCTATCTGGGCTTTTATGCATTCAACTGAGAGTTTCCTATGTCAATTGTTTTATTGAGTTTGTGGCTGTAATCACTAATAAACAAATGCTAATATAATCAGATTAAAAAAAGAGTTGTGTAGAGTTTTTGGCTGTAATCACTATTAAACTAACTCTATTTCCTAGTTTAGTGCGGCTGTTTAGAGATGGTTTAATTCATGATATTGCCATTATATACCTGATGAGTACTTATACAATTCTACGGTTATCCCCTCTACTAACCTCTTGCTGCAGCTCTTTCCATTGCTCTTTGTCATTAGTATTTTAGATTCATATTCTGTACGGTGGGTGTTCATCCTTGTATTGGGCTTATATGATTGAAGACTAACAGAATTTTCTTTTTCTCATATTGTAGCTGTGAACTCAAGAAGATTGGTAATGCATTTGACAACATAGTAGATGCAGAAAGAACACTAAGAGAAAATTAGACAGAGTCTATGCTGGGACTGTGCAACTTAATAAAGGCCACTCGAAGTTACCCAAATTGATGAAGGGCCTTTCGTTCGGTTGGACATGCCAGGGGTGGCCTAAAATGGCATCAAGATTTTCAAGAGTTCAGAGAAGGATATGGTCACATCCAGTGCTACGGCTCTGAAGAAAGAGAGCTTCCCCTATGATGAATAAGATAGAGTCTATGTTGGGATTATGCAACTTAATAAAGACCCAAATGATTTATTGGTTGAAGTATCCGTTGAAAATGGCTCCATCATCGTGTTTTTCCCCACTGCTGATACGTATCTTCTCTTTTTGCCCCAGTGCTGATCATAGGCTGAGGGTGAGTGTTCATCTTCTGGGAAATCCATTGATGAAGCTGAAGGTATCCTTAGGTTAGAAGAATCTCCTAGGTTTAATGTCTGATTTATTTTTTGCCTGTAATTTAGTTTTCTTGTTCTGTTTGTTGAATTCAAAATTGGTGAAGTGTGAAGAGTCAAGCCAAATACAGTACTTGACAAAACTTTGAACCTCCTACTATCGTACTACCAGTGCTTTAATCCCCTTGAACTATATGTCAAAGTAACTTGTTCTATATCCCTTTCTGTCACAAATCAAAATTATGAATGCATTTTATTATTTTCCTGGTGTCTTACTCCGTCTGTTATTCTACAGGGTGCAACCAAAGGTAGCAATCTTGCTACCGCAACTTGAAAAGATGTATGGGCAGAGTACCATGGTATGGACATACTGGGTATCAAAGCTGTTGCAGATTATAAAGCTTACACCGGTGGATCAATATTGAATCTTCTCCATTTCGTGGCTCCAAAAATGATGAAATGTGGAGATGCTCATTATTCATATGGGATTGCTGATGACCTGGTCTCTTTTTTCCCTAGGGTAAGGTCTATAACATGTCTCATGGAATCAGGAAGAAAGAATGAGAGCCGATAAGGCTGGTGCACACTACACAAGGCTGATAGTGTGTGTGTTTTTTTTTGTTTTTTTTTTTCACTTAGCAGCACGTAAGACTGACGATGCTCTGGAACTGTACTTCAATTGCATTTGAGTGCCTTAAAAAATTGACATGGAATAATCAGTGTTAAGGAAGTTTGGCTTTCCTTTTTATTTTGCCCTTGCATTATTTCTTAAGTTCTTTCACTCAATACTCAGCGTGACCTACCTGTGTTATCCTGTGCAGCGGTGCCACTACGTAAGTAGAGTATCAAAGTTTAAGACATATGCAGCCATGCTCAACATTTGCTTATAGTTAAGAAGATACTATTTTTAGCTAGGCAGTTGTGAACATGCATTGTCATGCTACATCACAACAAGCAATAAGCACAACAAGTTTGGCATAAAATCCTTCTGGACTGTCTTCTAGTTTACCAAGGCAATAAAATATATTTATGGATTCCTCGTCTAGGTAGAATTCATTAAGCTACTACATTCATGGCATATATCCATGAGTTTTCAAACTGAAGAGCCAAACATAAGTAGGACTATCCTAGAACTTAGCACTACTTCCTTGAACTTTTGAGCTTTGTAGTCTCATAGACAACTACCATGTTCTTCGCCTCTGGAGCAATGAGATTGGTAGATGATGTGACAATCTTGTGGTAGTGTTGCACCCTTAATTTATGAATTCCAACAACCTAAGATTGGAAGGGGGGAAGGGGGAGAGGGGGCAGCAAGAGGATCTATTAACTTGTATTAGAACCTCATAAGATAAGCAGAGACAATAGATAACGAACTGACATCGAGTTGCTATACATAAACAAATTTTATCAATTCTTTTTGGGGAAAAAAATTGAAAAGAAGAGAGGAAAAAGAAAACATAATTCCCAAACAATTGATATCAATTTGATGCATTTTTTAAATTTTTGGGGAGAGGGGAAAACCATTAAAGAAAACTTATATAATATCCTTAATGAAAATCCTTTAATCAAAACAAACCCATTTTAGTTTCAATTTGACACCAAACTAGGACACCACCCCTACCAGCTGAATCACCTCTACCAGCTAAATCACCTTTAAGTATATATAGCATTATTCTGAACACTAACTATACTTTTTATGATCTACTGTGGGCGCTAATTTTACTCAACATCAAAATATGAATAGCCAACCCAAAAAATAATACAAGAAAAGGAGGTTGTGCTTGGCAACACAATGCAAATATACAATACTATTACATTACACACCATTCTCTACCACGTACAATACCAGTATTCCATCTCACCCAAGTGACCCAACCCAACAGGGTAGGCAAAATGACAGTGACAACATGCAATGTTAACACATAGAACTCGGAACTCAAAACAGTATCCAATATCCATGCATTTTAGCTAAGCACCCCCGGGGAAAAAATACATGTAAAAAACCCATGAGAATGATGACCCCCCGGTAAAAACACAAAAACCAAAAAATTAAAAAGCAAAGGGGTTCATGAGACATCCGTTGAATATTACCAATCGATCTCTCTCATTTAATAATAATAACAATAGGTAATAAAAGATCAAACACTTTTAAATGAGAACGTCTATAGCATGCTAACCTCATTCTTCCTCAATCCAACGTCCCAACGGGTTGCCACACCTTTGTATTCTTCCATATGCCTCATAACATAAAAACCTCCATTATGATCTTGTTTAGAACTGTGGATTTTCCAAGGCATGTCTATGTTTCTTTCTTGAAACTATTGAATGAAAGTGCCTCTCCAATCATCACTCCATTCCTTGACAAGATATTCTCCCAAAAGTGTACTCTGCTTGGTTTGCATATGATTTTTTTTAAAAAAAATAGTATCATTACATGCTTTATTTGAAAAATAATAAAATAAAACAACAATGTGCAACCTCACCAAATGATCTGTGAAGAACTCATATAGGCAACTATCCTTTGGCTTTTTTTCATATGGTCTATTATATCCATGGTTTTGTCCTTAAAATTAAAGCAAAGAAGAATTTGTCTTTTCTTGTGTACACAATGGAAAAACACCTGAAAACCCAACATAAATATTTTTGCCAATGTAGAATAACATACCCATCATGGTGATAGCCTAATTTCCCAGTAATAGCTACCAGCAAAA
Organism: Carnegiea gigantea; assembly: GCA_029747015.1. NCBI lineage: Eukaryota > Viridiplantae > Streptophyta > Magnoliopsida > Caryophyllales > Cactaceae > Carnegiea > Carnegiea gigantea. The sequence continues at coordinate 25,012 of JAKOGI010002312.1, forward strand.
ACCGTTACAAAAAAATACATTGAAAAGTAATATATTTGAGTAAATTTTACCAAGTCAACTTCCTTGAATTTGACATGCAAAGTCAATGACAGCTCCTCATTCAGCCTATGAAAGAATGCAGCTTTGCTTCTTGATGTATAGATCCTTCAAGGCAAAACCCAAAAAAAAAAAAAGATTTTTACTTGACTAAGCCTTCATATGTAAGAGCACATATATATACATGTGAAAATGTTATATAAGAATCTTCTTAATTGACTTACCAATGCTTCACTGGTAAAGAAAACCCGATGAATGCCAGATCGATCTATGTACTGCTCACGTGCATTCAGTATATGTGCCCAAATATTGATGACCATTTTGTCAATGTCATTATGCCCAGGAAGACTTGAAAGCGCACGTCTTGTAGCCACATAATATTTATCATCATACATCACTTGGCTACAAAAATAAATAGATAAAGTATACATTGAACTATGCTTGGACTGTGCATAGAAAATAGTTTTGATGATTTCAAAGCTATTCACATATGAATGACTTAGCTATGCAACTCAGGACAGCAAAGACTGAATCAATCACCCTCATCATATTAGTTATCAGATGGATATAAAAATCAACTCAGAATAGCAAAGATAAAAATAGACAGTTTAGACATGTACCATTTCATATATTACTTAATCCACTAGTTGACTAGCTCATGATAAACAAAACTAAAGTATTTTACTAATTGCATTAGTTAATATCCTTTCTACAGTCAATGAACCAATTTCAGGAATGCACATAATTGTGGTTAGCTATTCTTTCAACTTTAACTACATAAACAACAGTTATAACCACATCTTCCTTTATTTAAAAGGGAAAAAAGAGGCGGGGGGGAGGATGAGGAAGGGAAAAATGAACCAGAGAAATTGCTAATGACAAACTACTATATTTTCAAAGCAATGACATGAGCAAATGTTTGTATAGTCTTCAGTAGCTTCAGCAGTTTAGCCCTTGTAAACCCATTAAAATCAATCAATGCAGTGTAAATATTAATAATAGTTAATTTATTAATCTTTTATATACATTCATATATTTCTTAAATTACCATGTCCACAAATCTCAAAAACAGAATGCTAGAGAAAATATTGATGGTCAATGCCTAATTTAAGAATCACCTAGCTTAGACAATCCTTTGGGGTCAGGTTGATGAAATGCATACTAGGAAGTGTAAACAGTGTGTAGTTACCTTTGATCTTCTGACAAGTTAAACACAAAATCTACATATAGCTTTGGTTCATAGGCTATTAACCTAAAGATACTCACATTCCTTTGCATGTAAGGAGAGCACAAAAAAGGTGCGAACTCTTTTCTTTCCTAGCAAGGATAGCTGTGCCTTTCTAACATTGTGTTTCCTCCATCTGCTTTCAAAACACAATTTCATATTAGTCAAGTTCATAAAGTAGTACTTTAAAGGAAGAATAGTAACTTGCAATGCATCTAAGATTTGTTAGGAAATCCCAAATAACGATGAAGGAGAAATGGAGTAGGAATGCATGTAACATCGTGTTTGCATCATAGGGCCAGCAAGAGTGTCACGATAGAAGACGTATTGAGTTATTTCAACTCTTACTATGTCAAACGTAAAATTCTTTAACAATACATATTCATTTTTAGTTCACTCTCCAATCCTATCCAAATCTCAATCCTTTAGAATTAGGGATAGGGGTTATACATGGAAGTCAAGTAGGAAAATAATAAATATTGCGTACAAATTGTTTATGTGTGTGTGTGTGCTGGTGTCAAAATCCAGTCCTAAATAATTAACTAATTTCAATGATAAACAAACTGCATCAATTAGGTTAAACACTCACAATTCTTCATAGGCTAAATGGGCTCTTGGGCAGCAAAGATAGACTTTCCAAAAACCTGAAATACCCACTAACAAAGAAGTCCCAGTGTTCTGGTAAGGAACTTTATAAAAGTCCATAGCAAAAGACAGCAGATACAAGCTCTATGAGACTGATCATTCAAAATGCCAAGCCTGAAATAGTAGAAGCTTGTTGGTTATGTACTCTCTTACCTCAATACTAGTACCTGCCTATCTCTCAGACATTCTTTGCTGCTAAAAGAATTATAATGATCAACCATAATCACTCTAGCAACAAAATTTTAGAAACCACGGTAAAACACAACAATTTGAACTCTTGCATATGATCTTCAGTATAACCCAAATTGACAGGACATGCCATGCATATCATGAGTCTAGCATATCCCTATTCACATCCATGCCGTAGAGAAACAACTAAGAAAGGTGCAGGGTCTCCTTTGCCCACCATACTCAGGTTTTATTGATGGTTACTTTTAGCTGTAAGCATATTGCCTTAAAGCAACCATACCAATAACTCGCTCATCAAGCAACATCTTACAGCACATCTTTCTATGTATCTAAGATCATCAAAACCCTAGATCTTGTGCCCAGCCAATAGCTCATAAGTTCTAGCATAAAAGGAGTAGACTATTATAAAAGAAACCATCCCCTTATGAAAAGAATGTACAAGTAAACCACAGTACTCGTCTAAGTTTGACCCATTATTTGTAAAAGTTCACCAAAATGGTATAAAAAATTACTTAAAGTTCATCTCATCCAAAAAGATACTTATAAAGTCCAAGCACACATGTCAAAACAAATCAGATTATCATTAATCTACACAAAATCTGCATAGTATTTAGGTAGAGATCTATATATCATAATCAAATGTCATTGAAACTAATCCAAAAACCCTTACCCCTGAATCCACAACCACATCCCCTGGAACTGTTATAATCAAATGTCATTGAAACAAATCCAAAAATTTCCAGCAACATACTACATGCCTATCATTTTATTAGCACTTATGTGCTACTAAATGAGAGTATTTGCCATTTTTGTAAGACAACGGGGTGGTTCCCAAAAAAAATGGTTAGAATTGTGATGCTTTTTGGGCCAGTTCACCAGCATATTTAGACTGGCATCCTCCCCCTCTCCCCTCTCGAAAAAAAAGGATGGAAACACAGAGAGAGACAGACAAAGAGGACAAAGAAGCTCCAAAAAAGAAAAAAAAAAGAAGACAGAGAGAGAGAGAGAGAGAGAGAGAGAGAGAGAGAGAGAGAGAGAGAGATACACCAAAGAAGAAAGGTGGAAACATACCTGTTGGCAGTTGCATGCTGCTGGATCGCATGGACCTCATTATTGATCTTGTTGATACTTCCTCTATAATGCCTTTGCCTTTGCCTTTGCCAACATAGCTTGCTTTTAGTACATCTCGCATTGGAACGCTAGCATCTAGCTCTCTGATCATAATTCCAGTAGCGGAGGCAACACTGTCTCCTTAAGGCTCTACTTCACAGATGAAGATTTTTCTAACACAACTGTGTGGTTACCAAAAAAAAAAAAAAAGGAGCAATAATAAGGTGCAACTGATTGGTTTTCTTTTTTTTTTCTTTTTTTTTTCCCTTGTTACTATTTTTCCTCTGATCTTAAAAGGTTAAAAATATACATGCAGTTGATCTAATGAGCTGCTTTGTTCATGCTTGCTTCTCTGTGTGTGATTTTTTAGGCAAAAAAGAACTAAAAAATAAGTATCATGCATGTCATTTGAATTGTACTGGTTTTCTGATCTGTATGAGTCTAGCCAGCTAGTTTTGTGCTGCTAAGAATGTAAGTATCTCTCACTGGAGAGAGAGAGAGAGAGAGAGAGAGAGAGAGAGAGAGAGAGAGAGAGAGAGAGAGAACGTAATATCAACAATAATTCAGTGCTAATTAATCATCATAACTAAATAATTAAGCTGCAAGCATATGTTTGTCATTATCGGTGGGCTAGGCTTCTTCCAGAGTCATCAGCAGGATCAGGTGCCCCTGATCAGGGTCGCAAGAAATACTAGTTAGACATTTAAGAGTGATTTATCTCTTAGCTTGCTCAGTTAATAAGTGTAAATCCCCCTTTTTATTGAAAGTTAAGATATGGCATTTTCATCATATTACCTATTTTGATGGTTTTTGGGCCAGTCCACCAGCATATTTAGACTGTCATCCACCCCTTCCCCCTCCCCAAAAGTGAATGAGTGGATGAGTACTTGATTTTCTTGTGTGAGGCGATGTTTACATTCATTGTGCTTATGTCAGGCCATGTTTACATTCATTATGTAAAGAGAGAGAGAGACAAATAGAGAGAGACATAGAGAGAGGCCAAGGAACAAAGGTGAAAACATACTTGTTGGCACTTACATGGTACTGCATTATATGGACCTCGTTCTTGGTCTTCTTGACACTTCCTCTATAATGGTTTTGCCTTTGCCAACATAGCTTACTTCTTGTACATCTCACAAAGGAACATCGGCATCTAGCGCTCTGATCACAACTCCAGTAGTAGGGGTAACACTCTCTTCTTGATGTTCTGCTTCACAAATGAAGATTTGAGTGGCTGTTGGCTCATTCTCTTCTTGAGACAAGGCAAGGCTGAAACTTGGCGGAGTAAATTGTGGGAAGTGATGTTTGCATTTTTGGTAGTCAAATATTACTTCTCGATTGCCTCAACCGGCAACAAGAAATCTTCCGACTCATAGGGGTCAGGTGAGAGTACCGGTTTGGTACTCTTTGACTTCCCCGGCAAAGTTGTCTCTGCAAACAGTGCATCAGTTGTGGTCTGCATGCTATTGTTCTTACTCTCTTTAGTAAAGCATGTGCTTTAGGAGCCAACTTCTCTAATTCCGTGATCACCCATGCCAAGACACAAGTATTGGTGATGATCTCATTGCTCACCTTCTTAGCATCCCCAAGAAGTGCCTTATCCAAAGAAAGACAAATGAGAAGAAAGACAGGCCAAGCAACATAAGATCAATGTTGAGTCTAAGTCCTAGGTTACGTTCGTCCTTGAGACTTCAAACAAGTCTACCTACTTAGGGGCTATTTTGACATTTCCTTATGAATTCGCATCAAATCAAAATACTAAACAAGTAATTATATTTCAAGTTTAACTTAACCTTGGATTTGATGGTCAGGGCATATGACAAGAATATGTGAGCGTTATATCTACTTCGAGATATCACACACAAACATAAAAGTATGGCCATTTACCAACTGCATGGGCACCTAGATGTTACATATAGTACAGAGTAAAGAGTCTAACGTAGGGGGTCATATACCTTAATCTTTGACCATACAGTATCATGTTCAGCTTCAGTAACAGGTTCAGGGGTTGCATTAGATGGTTCCTCGTCATGAACCGCTTGAGCTTTATCGGGCGTTTTGGTCTCATCTAGTCGGTCCTCAAGGGCACCTTTGCTAAAACTGACTTCAAATTCTTGTTCTTCCCTTGATTTCATTTTATCATTTGTCCATCCTCTCAAGGTTGGGAACTGATGCTTGACAGTTCATACTTTGAAAACAACTCAATCAAGATAACAAAGCTGTGAAATAAGAAAAAAGTTCAATTTCTTTTTACAAAACTTGCATGAAAAATTAGATGATCTAAAATTTTAAGGACTCCAATTAAGTGCAGGAATAAAATGAATGAATAGAAATTCTAAACGTACCATTAAGAAGAGTATTAGCCCTTTAAAAAACCTCGAGGTCTTCTTTTTCCACTCATCAACTGATGAGATAAGGGCTGCCATTGTGTATCGCACCCAATTTAGTTCTCTTACTATGCTTAAATCCAATAATGCATCAAGTATCAACTAATTCACTTCACCTCTTTAGATCCCGTTGATACAAGTAGACACCACAAATACTATGAAGTTTCTTTTAAATTCTTCTTCCCCATCTACCTTACTACAAATCATCTCAACCATCTCCCCAGATTTAGGGACACTATCTTGGTCAGGCCATTGTTCTTTCCATCGCTTGAGTAAGGTTTTGAATTTCATACTAGAATTCGTTTCACTTTTGGCCTCAGCCACCTCAAGGGGGCCCTTGGGAAGAGCTAATGTCATATAGACATCATGCTTGTGTGACTCTCAACCTACCATGGGTGAGGGGCAGGGAGCGTGAGCAAGCGTCGAAATTGCAAACTAACCACACTGCTAACTTCCCTGGAATCATGTCAACTTGCAAGTACAAGAAGCTGCCAAAACCAATTTCTTTGAAGGCTTCCTTTTGCTTGTCATTTAGCTTTTCAATTAGCTGCCTCAACCCCTTGGGGGACATCTAATTGTTGAATTCTTTTGGTTTGCTTTTCTTTGTTTTTGGTTTCTTTCTCAATTGGGTAGTGTGAACACCCATTGAATTGCCGCCTAATGCCACTACTCCTTCTTGTTCTTGGGTCATTGGTGGTGTATCACCCATATCATGACTTCTTCGTGTACCTTACTGACCATCCAAAGGTGGTACTTCTAGATCCATTTGAGAGTGTACATTTGGAGGTTGAAGGCTTGGTTACAAACATTGACCGGGAAATGTTGAGGTAGGTGTGGGTGTCAGAGTTGCTGTCTCCAAAAGGATGTACTCCTCAGTATGTGCATCACTAGGAGCTTCATTAGATTCGCCAGTGGTGGTAGCAATGTACACTGATGTTGGTCTCTTTGAATTACCTTGAATGCACAATCTTTCTGGTTGAGTACGAAGCTTCTTCCCTTTTCTGTCTTTTTGTTGTCCTTGAGACCGCTTACTTCCAAAGTGTTCACTGCAAAAATTATTTTAATAAACTGATATTAGTATACATAAAGATGAAATTTTAGACAACCCTACACCAGACCAACTAAATTAGCCTAAATCTTTGCAATAACTTAGGGTTGTATTAATAAGGATGCAGTTAATATACATATATGGTGGACAATTACATTGAATGAGTTGTACACTTAAAATGGATACATATGAGATTAAATCTACATTTGTGAAGGACGATCACATTGGATGAGTGTTTGAGTGGCTTAGTGTTGGAAGTTAGCAGTAATGCTTCTTTACATTCAAACCGTATATGTAAAAATATATTTCCAACCTTACTAAAACAAATGCATAAGTTTATTACTCATATGTAACCAAAAAGAGCATGCATTAATTGACAAGACTGAATATGCAAGGGGATTGAATTAGTTCACTTGCCAAAAGGCATAAGTTCACCATGATGAACACCCAAGTTTACTACAATATATGTGTAAGTTCACCACTATTAATATGCAATATCATTAATATGAATGTACAATTTCACTAAAACAAAGTGTCCAAATTCACGAACACGCATATTATTTAGTGGCAAAAGAGATTAGGATAAGTTTGTCATAAAATCACATTATTTAATGCAATCAACCTGCAATACAAACTCAATGCCACATATGAGTAAAGTTTTCGCCAATATATGCACCATTTGAATGCCAAAAAAAAAAAAAATTTCATTAAAACATATAAAAGGGATTTAATTAGTATTTAATAAATATATACATTAGTTGAACCCAAATATATGCTTGTATTGAATAAATATAAAAGGGATTTAATGAATTCATTTTTAAAAGGCACAATGTTCGCCATAATGAATACAAAAGTTCACTAAAACACATGTGCAAGTTCACTAAAACACATGTATAAGTTCACCATGATAATGTCTTATTATTTTTCCCATTCTTGTTTCTTATTATTGCCCAAAAAAAGGTGCTAATTACTTATTTTAGATTCACATAATTGAGTAAATGATTTACATAATACCTTTGAGTGTTGCGCATTTCAATAGCTACATCTTTTTCACAATCACTGGGATTTTTTAACTTTTGACTGCTTCTTGTATGAACTATTTTACCTAAAATGAAAAACAAAATCAAGTCATTAAGAGTACGCTAATCATAAAGCTTGCAAGATCAAAAAAACATACAATTTGCCATATGCAATTCATTAGTATGAATGTACAACTTAACTAATGCAAGTTTGCCATGATTAATATGAATGTACAAGTTCACTAACACAAAAGTGACTAAGTAGACTAATATATAAATTCATCAAAATATGGCTGCAAAGTTCACTAAAAAGTCTATGGCTTAATTCGCAAGAATGAATGTACAAGACAGGCATTCACTTAGTTCACTTTTTAAGAAACGTACATGTTCACCATGATGACTAGACATGTTCACTAAAGTACATATGGAAGTTCACTAAAGTACACGTATAAGTTCACTGCGATGCATATATCCAATTTGATTAATATGAATGTACAAGTTTACTAATGCAAAATTGACTAAGCAAACTAATATATAAATTCATTAAAATATGCCTGCAAAGTTCAATAAAAAATCCATGACTTAATTAACAAGAATGAATGTACAAGGTATTGACTTAGTTCACTTTAAGAAACATACAAGTTCACCATAATGAATAGCCAAGTTCACTAAAATACGTGTGCAAGTTCACCAGAATGAATGTACAAGGCATTGACTTAGTTCACTTTAAGAAATGTACAATATAAGTTCACCATGATGAATAGCCAAGTTCACTAAAATACATGCGCAAGTTCACTAAAGTAAGTGTATAAGTTCACTAAAATACATGTACAAGTTTACTAACATGGACATTGTTTAGAGGCGAAAAGAAAGAAGGACAAGTATATGCATTAAGATAGTAGTAACAAATGAAACAAACTTATCAAATAAGAAACACAACTTATAGTTGTACATATACCGAGTAGGAAAACTGTATGCTCACAAAGTTGAACTAATAAGATATATATATATATATATATATATATATATATATATATATATATATTGCAATTTTGACAAACTCTTTTTATTCACTTCTTTCATATTAGCATATGAAACTTGAGACAAATATATATTAATAGAAATTGTCACACTAACTAAACCCAATAGGTTCGCTAGTAAAGAGACAATCTTGCCCTAATGCCTAAGTTGGTAGCCTCTTTTACATTATTACCACATGCCTTTTCTACTTTGCTGTAAAAATTCATTAACTAGCTTGACAAGAATGAGAGATTAAGCAGCATTCACTGTTTGCAATTACTGATTGCAATGAGCTGTAAGGAGCACCCCTCTCCCCTGAAACACCAAAGTATAATTACAAGTTCACCAATATATATGTATAAGTTCACCAAGAAATATGTATAAGTTCACCTAAATATATTTACAAGTTAACTAGAATATTTGTGCAAGTTCATTAAAATCTATAACTAAATATATATATATAAATTCACTAACATAAACATAGAAGTTCGCTATAAGATATCTACAAACATGTATAAGTTTACCTAAATATATTTACAAGTTAACAAGAATGCATTTACAAGTTTACCAAAATACATGTATATGTTCACCAAAATATATGTGCAAGTTCACTAAAATATATGTACAAGTTCACTAAAATGTGTTTCAAGTTCACCAAAATATATGTATAAGTTCACCAAAATATACTTACGAGTTCGCCAATATATATGTATAAATTCACAAACAAATATGTATAAGTTCACCTAAATATTTTTACAAGTTAACTTGAATATATTTACAAGCTTACCAAAATACATGTATATGTTCACGAAAATATATGTAGAAGTTCACCAAAATATATATAGGAGTTGTCCAAGATTGATATTGACATTCACATTTAGAAAAGGACAAGGGAATATTCCTAAAACAAATGATAAAGATCATAAAAAATGCATGCCCTAATCACAAGAATGAATATATAAGGGATTGAATTAGTTCACTTAAAAAGATATACAACTTTGCCATGATGAATAACCAAGTTCACTAAAATAAATGTGCAAGTTCACTAAAGTAAATACATAAGTTCACCAAGACGAATATCCAATTTCACTAATATAAATCTACAAGTTCACTAAAACAAAGTGTCCAAGTTGACTAAGATGGATATCATTTAGAGGAGGAAAGAGAGAATGACAAGTTTGTCATGAAATTATATTATTTAACACAATCAACCTACAATACAAGTTTCTTTTATTTTACTAGGATAAAAAGATCACCCAAATTTATGTCTCCAAGTTCACCAAAAATGCATGCCCTAATTCATAGGAATG